>JAIPMN010045899.1:16436-34714 GCA_020650975.1 Apostichopus californicus | reverse complement strand
CTCCACTGTGTTTTGAACCCGGGCCTCCCACTTTATATGCCGAAACCCTAATCATCTAGGCCATGGACACTGATTGTATGTCCAGATGTTTGAAACCAGTAAGGAAGGTCGTAAGTGCACTGTAGGATATATAGGAGATATATATATATATATATATATATATATATATATAAATTTTATAATCATATTTGTATTATCAGTGACGGTTACATTATATAATTTTTTTGGAAGTTAACAGAATACCATTGAAATGTTTGAGAGTCTTTATTATGGTCTCTTCTAGTTTTTATTTCACTATTTGCATCTACAATAAATCAATTACAATTTGCACTGGAGATCGATATATCAATTCATTTAAAACAACCTAATCGCCAAACGTCATGCCTAACATGGAAAGAAGTTTCTCTGATTCATCGTCCTCCAGCTCGTGCGAGAGTTTCTCGGTGAGTTCGCTCGTGAACGATTGTTGGAGGTTAGTGTTTATGAACTGCAAGGTCAGCTGATAAAGAGGAGAGGTATGACTCGCCGGTTTGCAGATATTCAGATGATTCATATCCAGGTCGTAGTGTTCTCCAAATCCTGGATCTGTTATCAGGGAGAGAGAGGGAGAGAGAGAGGTGGAGAGAGATGGAGATACGCAGGCGCGTTGCCAAGGGGGGGGGGGCGAAGGGGGCAGCTGCCCCCCCCATTGAGCATATTTTTTTTTTAATGTTTTTATGATATCGCTAGTATTTTCAAAAGAGAAAATGCTATGATGTAACTAACAAGGCCTGGGAAGTGCCATTTCCAGCGATCTGGGAGGCATTTTGAGCCAAAGTTTTCTTGTACGCTTCGCGCCAACCATGGTTGCGCTACGCTTAGATAGTTTGCAATGCTGAATCTATGGCTCTCATAGTTTGCCTACAGTTTCGCCCCTCCATTGGCAAATTCCTGGCTACGCGCCTGGAGATATGTCATACTTTGAAAGAAGACAGCTCTCACCTTATTCTACATCTTCATAACCTGCCCATGCCCCCTCCCCCCACCCCTATGGAGTCACCATACACCTTTTTTTCCTGGACGTGTTGTTTTATTTTTTTCTGATAATATGTGAGCATCCAGTTGGAATAACAAACTTTTCAACAAAGTGCAGAATAGGTTTTTTTGCAACAAAGTTAAAAAAAAAATCTAAAAAAAATTAAGTTGATCCTTCTACCATTCCGGTCTTAACAGACATTTGGCAATTTCTTGAGTTTGATTTTGGCATCATCCATCAATATAATCTTTCCCACAAATGAGAGAGGGGGAACGTTCCCTCAGCTTTTGTCCTCATTTCTCTGACACCTTGCCAACTCCAAATACTTTTCAACCCTGGAGGGAATTCAGTGGATATTTGCATTATTAAGGTATCAAATATTAGGTGTCACCAGAGGCAAACTAGTTCCAAAAATATCTTTCACAACTTCATCCAAAGAAGACAATCACTTAAGTTTCATTTCAAATGCACACAATTCCGTTGCTTTTGACAAGCACAAGATGTATAAACACAGACGTGGAAAATTTGCTTTTCTAATACGATAATACACTGCATCCATGTGTCACCGTTAAAACGGTATCTTCTTGTGTTCCCACATAGTGAAACTACCCATTGATGGAGACTTCCATAACTTTTATATCTTTGTCAATACTAAAATCTCATAAAGTGATAGCAGGCTCAACACAAGCTAATACTGACGATGAGTCGTAATCACATTCCGTTCAGTTGGGGGGAGTGTGTCACCTACTTTACAAACCTGTAAATATTGTCAGGATCACCTTACTTTTATGAACCTTACTTAATATTGTACAAAAGTCATCTTTTGGTTTGCATAAATATCATACAGCAATGGCTGTTACACCTAATTTTAGTTGTATGAATTAAACTTAACAAAATGCACTATTTGATATCATTCCGTTATCTGCTCCTTTCAAATAAATGTATGACATAATTAGGTCTTTGTTAACCTTTTTTTTCCACCTAAGACACCGAAAGCTTTAATTTATTCAAACAAAGGCAAAAGTGTAGAATATTGTTAGGTATTATCAAGGTGTGAAGCTTTCAACTTCCCCCATTTATATTTTATTTTGCATTTGCATTTCAGATAGGTGTTGCATACGGCAGCCTGAATTCAATACGACTGCCAACAAATGCCCTTAAAATTAATTTCCATAAAGAGATATTTCTCATATTGAATTGTGGTAAAGTGAAAGGACATTATTTAAGATGCAGGGAAATAAGGAGCTTTCTGAATACCAGACCTCCCAGCAGCTCTTCAAAAAAAAAAGTTTTTTTTAAAGGTTGTAAATGAAGTAATAAAGGTTTTTAAAGGCTTCAAACATGAAAATAAAGGTGTTTAAAGGTCCAAAATGAAGTTAATTTGTAACATACTCACCATCTATGCCCATTTCCAAAATAATCTGTGGCCCTTATTTAAAATATCTGACTTACATTAACTGTTCTTTGTTAGTCTGTTTTGTATCACTGCATGAATCATGCATGGCTGTCCACAAAATATTAATTGGCCATGGTAAGCATGACTGAATACAATATTTGTACTCTAAACTTAAACTTCCAAAAAAAAAATTAACTTAAAATAAAAATAAAGGTTGTTTTCCCTTCTTATTAGAAATAGGACTTGATTTGTCATGCTAATGAATTTAATGACAAAATATATTCCATTTACTGGCAAATTTCAAAATTAGACTTATATGGTCTCAAAATACGTATTTGCAATGCGTTACAAATTTCTCAAGGACAAGTGATGTTGAATGTCATTCAATGGTGCTCTGTTGTTTTAAGGTATACAAACAAGTTTTAATTGATTTATTGAAATTATAAGACAATAGGGAGCTGATGTCATTGTCGATTTAGTCTTAAAGGAACATTCCAGAGTATTTGCATATTTTAATAAGGGATTATCTCGAAACCCGGAATAACATTACTTAGCACACAATTTTTTTATTCGCGGGACATAAAACATATCAAGACTAAACTTCTGCCTGGAAAGAAGAATATTAAAATGATCTTACTGGAAGAAGAGGCTGGTACTACTAGTGTTCTGATTGATAGGCCAATATTAGTAGCTTTCTTCTCTCCAAAGCTGAGAATTGGAATTTGCTTGGCTTGCACAAATGCCCGAAATCTTCCGTGCAGTGACCAGAGGTACGGTGATCCTTGAAATATAAAGTTATGGATGACAGTTACTATTGCTTTTTTTTTTTTCTAGTAAACTGATTAAACTAGAATAGAAAACTGGTTAGGGCCAGCAATTGTGAAAAATTTGAAAGTGCAAAAAAGATTACTTATAGCTTCGATACGGGATGCCAACCGGTCACCTTAAGATCAACTTAAAGTAATTCTACTCTCAACAGTGTTTTAGCAGAGTTCCCTTGCTTTGGCAAGGAGAGGGAGGGAATGAAAATAGGAAAACGATTATCATGATGAACAAGCTTGTACGATATTTACCTTGGACGAGTTCTTTTACCTCCACAGATGGCAGTAGGAGATACTTGGCCTGTTGAGAGTACGCGGCGAGAGAAGTCCCGTGATGCGGAGTGCTGTAAAAGATGACGGCTCGAGTCTGACCAGCGATAGAGGTGGATGATTTGCCAGAAGTCGTTTCATCAGAGGCCAAATTCTCGGAATCTAGAATCATTTGCTTCACTAGAAGACCTGTGCATGAGGAGAAAAGTGTGACAATTATTACGTTAAGTGAACGGAACATCAACTATCAAAAGTATTAAACCCTGTGGCAACTGGTGATCTTGTGGTAAAACACACAAGAAAACAATTATAACCAAATGTAGAGCACATGTGTGTTTGCAACTTAGGCGTTGTGGTCAAGTGGTTAAGGCAGTGGACTTGTGATCTCAGGATTACAGGTTCGAGCCCTGGCCAGATCATTGCGTTGTGTCCTTGGGCAAGGCACTTAATATCCATAAATGGGGACTTGCGAGGTGACTTGTAAATATAGTTGCGTGAGCCGGTTTGTGGCTGCACCCTATGGGAAGTCCCCCAGGGGACACGTGGCTGTGGTGCCCCAGGAGAGATTGTTTGAATTGTGCACACTTTGGTGTGAAGGTGTGACAAGTTACCAATGACCAAGGTTAAGTACAGCGCAGCGAGACTTTATTGTAAGTTGCGCTATATAAGAACTGTTAATTATTATTATTGCTCACAAAAATTCACATGTATACACACATTTTTCATGTGCGTAAAAAATGTGAAAAGTGTGTGAAATACTAGGTTTCAGACACATGTGAAAGAGTGAGAAAATGTGTCTCTATCTACCGCAAACCTCAGAAATCCAAAGTAGTACAGAGCTAACTTGTCAGTCTGTGTAACACAAAAGCTATTTTTTATCTCTGGTGATATTTCACACTTGTTCATGAATTGGATTACTTCACACAAGTTGTCACAGATAATAATAATAATAATACCTGGTCGAGATTCTGGCTGAAATCAGAACCATTGACAAATAAGTAGTGTTTTAATTGCCTCTTAAAAGTAGCAGCATTTTGGACTTCTTTAAGGCTGTCAGGAAGCTTATTCCACAATTTAGGTCCAGCCTTCGCAAACGAGCGATACCCATACGAGGATTTAACTCGATGCTCTATCAATAACGTATTTCTGCTACGGTCAAAGGTTACCAATATATCATGGATATATTTAGGTCCTCTAACAGACTTAAACACAATCAATATTATTTTAAAGTACACCCTCTCCTTGATTTTAAGCCATGGAATAGATCAGTCACATGACCATATCTACTTCTACCATATATCATTCTTGCAGCAAAATTTGAGGAGTTGATCATATAAATGTTGGATGATACCAAAATAAAGTGAGTTACAATAATCAATATGCGAAATAACCATGGATTGGACAATAGTGCTTAACTCAGACTTAGTAAGATATCACTGCATTTTAGAAATATTTCTTAGATTCTGAAAGCACCTGGATTTAAGTGAACAGATTTGATGCCGAAAAGACATGGTATCGTCAAAATGAACACCAAGGTTACGAACAATTTGGTCAAAACGTATACAACCAACAGTGTTAAGAATAACGCCCTTGATATGAATCAGTTTTAGTATAGGAGGGGGACAGATCTGTGTGTAAACTTGTGTTCTGGGCTTTCCACACATTTTTTCCAAGGAAAAACCTTCTGCTAATGTGTGACAAAATAGTGAAAACTGGCAAATTAGTGTCACTTTTTCAACAAAATCAGGCATCATTCTAACAACTTTACCAAAACCCAAATTTCTCATCTTCCACTTTTTGCTAAATTGTGAGCTAAATCCTTAGCAGTCAGAGTTTTTATAGTTGAAAATCAAAACAACAAATATTAAATATCTTGCAAGAATTATATTTTGCTTTGACTTGGCAATGCTGTGAAGAACAAAACGTTTACTAGCATTGACCAAATTCCTTTTTGTCAAAAAGTGGTATGCCTTCAAAAAGAATTCATTAAAATCACTTTTGTTTTGTCTTCAGTTGACATTTAAAAATGTTGACAACAAATTTCCCTTTTCAATGAGAAGTATTTTTTCCATTATTCAGCAGATGGAAGGTTGACCCCCCCCCACCCCCAAGGGCAAAATTTGATGAAAACTGTAATAAATGACAACAAACCTCCCATTGAGTGGGTCACCCAGATGATTGGACGCTGTCCTAGGCCTGCCTCTCTAAGCTTGTGAATGATCTCACCACTGCGCTGAGAAATAGAACGCCTAGAAGGAGGGGGGGGGGGGGATAAAATGGACAAATTTGTAAACATTTCTACCAAAGATAATTTACTCCTTAGAAGAGAGAATAATCATATGAATGACCATATACACCGTAAGAATGTTCATATACTTCTGCTGAAGAGAACACATCGGAGAATGACTTTGAGATTTTCTATTGTTTCTAAAATGCAGTCTTCATTTAAATATTTTTGCTACTTTAGATATCCAGTTTATTAAACCAAACAATAAAGAGAAGTCATATATAATGTGACAAATATGTCACAGATAACATATCTTTAGCCAGGTTAAATCTGTAAACTAATGAAATTAAATGAAGAAATTAAATAAAATCTTAAACACTATGTGACTAATCTAGATCCAAGTATTAATATGAAGACGTCACAAGTTACAAATTAAATACCCCCAACCCAGTTTCAAATCAAAATGGAGATGATCCAGTGTACTCAAAGTCCATTTCACTTACTTTTCACTCTCAAAGGGACACTTGGAAACCCACTCTGTCAGTTGTGTGTCGTAAGTTATCGTTAAAATACGGATGTTTGGACAGTCTTTAGCAAGCCAACTCTGAGAAGAAAAACACAAGTAAATGAAGTAACATATTAAAGGGAGAGACTAAGTTTAGAAGAATTAAATGATTTTTGTTTTTATAAATGCTGCCAAGCAAAACAAGTGTCATATGCAGTGTTTCGAATTGGCATGTAGAAAACCTGTGACATACAACTACTGGCAACCACATGTATTTTGGCTTGAAAATCTAATGTTTTTGGAGGACATTTAATACATATTTGCCAGATTTCAAGCTTAAATCTGCATAAGCTCAATTTTGTTTTCTGACAAAACGCATGATATCTACAACCCTGGTTTTCAAAATGGAGGTCGTGAGGCTTGTTAGGGTTGCAAAAGCAATTGGAGATGGTTGCCCAAAAAGTGTTGAAAAAAAATGGCCTATATTTATTGAAAAAAGTTTGGGCTGAAAATCACTTCAAAAGTTGCAAAGTATAACAATGTTTTACGACTAAGCATCCATAATCATATAACAATTCTCAGACTAGATTATTCCTCCTCCATGACGACCTGTTCCCTAGGCAACAACATCTGCCACTGGAGGGTCGTCAAGGCGATGAAAGTAAAATTTGGTGTCAACAAGCAAACAATGTTTGAACAAGAGGGCCCCGAGAACACATGCAAAGTTAACTACCAGATTTATTTGACTTTCAACATTTAAAGTCAGCTTTCATGCATGGAAGTAATTACTTATGGCAGTCCTTACCTTATGGCCATAGGGAGAGTGTGTCCATGTGAACTTTTGCAAGGAAAACCTAATGTCAAAGCTTTTTGACAGTACCGACTAAAAACCAACCAATTAAAGAGAGGAGATGGGAATGGATTGGACATGTCTTTGGGAATGGATAGAGATAGCTTCTATAGAATAGCACTCACCTGGACATCAGAAGGGAGGAAGAAAGGTGGGATACCAACGACAACAACATGGAAGAAAACAACAACAAAAACAACATGGAGGATAACAACAAGAACAGCATGGAGGATAACAACAACATTAACAACAAAAACAAAACAACAACAGCAACAACAACAAAACAACATGGAGGAAACAACAGCAACAACAAAATAACATGAAGGATAACAACAACAGCAACAACAAAACAACATGGAGGATAACAACAACAACATGGAGGATAACAACAACAACATGGAGGATAACAACAATAACAAAAACAAAACAACAACAGCAATAACAACAACAAAACAACATGGAGGATAAAAACAACAGCAACAACAAAATAACATGAAGGATAACAACAACAGCAACAACAAAACAACATGGAGGATAACAACAACAATATGGAGGATAACAACAACAACAAAAACAAAACAACAACAGCAATAACAACAACAAAACAACATGGAGGATAAAAACAACAACAACAACAAAATAACATGAAGGATAACAACAACAGCAACAACAAAACAACATGGAGGATAACAACAACAACATGGAGGATAACAACAACAACATGGAGGATAACAACAACAACAAAAACAAAACAACAACAGCAATAACAACAACAAAACAACATGGAGGATAAAAACAACAGCAACAACAAAATAACATGAAGGATAACAACAACAGCAACAACAAAACAACATGGAGGATAACAACAACAATATGGAGGATAACAACAACAACAAAAACAAAACAACAACAGCAATAATAACAACAAAACAACATGGAGGATAAAAACAACAACAACAACAACAAAAACAAAACAACAACAGCAATAACAACAACAAAACAACATGGAGGATAAAAACAACAACATTATGGAGGATAACAACAACAACATGGATGATGACAACAACAAGAAAACAACATGGATGATAACAAAAACAGCAACAACAACAAAATAACATGGAGGATAACAACAACAACATTGAAGATAACAGATGACGAGAAAAGAAAACAACTTGGTAGAATGTCGTGGAATGATGCAAGGAGCAGAACAGAGCGATGACAGGGGATCATTGCAGCCTTATTGGCCACGTGGCCCATAGAGGACAGGTGAGGTGAACTTTAACAGGCAGCACTATGACATTTGCTACAACCCTGTTTACCTTTGGCCAACAGTCTGTGAAACGACTGACCCAGGGCCTCTCGCTGCCTATCTGATTTTCATCGTTCATGGGAGTGGCTAGAGCGCCGTCTGTCAACGACACCAGCTTCTCCTTGTCTTGGTTTTCCTGACCTTGTCTCCACGTATAAAATGCACCTCCCATCAATCCATGGACGAACACCACATCTGCGTGAATGGGCTTCCTATGTTTATGGCAACAACAACAAGGTATTAAAAAGAAAACAAGAATCATGTACAACAATGAGAACATTTTCATAGAAGCAGTTCAGATATCAGTCAATGTATGAATTTGCTTTGCTTTGGATCAACCAATTTTGGTCACATCATTGCAACAAGTGGCTTGACACCAACCCCCCCCCCCCTCCCACGCCCAGTCCAACCCCAACCATGTTTAGAAACAAAAAGGAATATAAATATTACAAATCAATCACTGTCTGCTAAGTCTGGGGCACATAAAAAATAGCAAATAGCAGTGAGTCAGAGTTCTATCAGACATAGGAAATTTTTCAGGCATTTTCTGAGCTTGCCAAAACCAATTGTGCAAGCTAGCTTTTCTGATCATCAAATCTGCAGGATGGGGATCTGGTGGGTTGTGCATGGGTCTAATTGTTTGAAGACTGCTTAACACTAACAAAACACAAAGTGAAGTGAAATGTCAAGGACTCTATATAATGCTCGCTTAGTTGGCTTTGGTGTACACTGATGGATTAACATCACCAATCTGGCCAAGGAGCTGATATCATCATAAAATTTATGTTGATACAAAGAAACTATACAGTGACACAAGACACAAATTGAAGGAACAATAAATGTAATTTGAATCTTCTACGACGTACCTTGTCCTTCCGAGAGGATGAATGATGTTGATACCATTTGCGTATCTGATTTCATTGGAATTGATATCATCTCGGTCTAAATTAGCTAAGGCTCTTGACGCTTGAGAGGCTAACTCAGTAAACTTTGACTTTTTCCATTTCACCAAAAGAGTTACCCAACCTTTCAAATAAGAAGAAATATGTATATCTAAAATTGGCATCTAAAATCGCAATAATGTTTTCAAAGTAAACAGATATTAAACAGCTGCTACTGTGGTTCTTACACCTTGTTTTCTTGGTAGCTTAGTTCCAGTATGTATGTATGTATGTATTTTAGATCCTCCTGCAAGCAGGAACTCGCGAAGAAGCCTCATTGGATTATCAAAGCCGTAAGCTGACCGAAGTCAGTCTCTTAGATTAATATTTAACGTCCGTGATTATGAATTGTCAATGAATTGTCAACAACTCTGTAACTGAACGACATACATTAATCTTGGAGTGACTCGAACTCGGGACCTTATGATTGCAAGGCACCGGCGTTAACCACTAAGCTAACACTCCTGATTAGTACATACAACATTTAGAAATACAATAACACCAAAGTGAAGGGAAAGGTAAGCAAGTAACATACAAGCAAACACATGAATTGCTATTTATGAAAGTTTTGGCAAATCAAAATGACAAATATTACAAGTTTCAGAAGGGGTTCAAAAGAATAGTCCAAAGAAGCCACAACAAAAGGACACTATAAATATATTTATAACAAAGGTTCTAAACTATTCTTCATTGATAGGTTGGCTCTGTATATGACAGAGATCTTTCACAGAGTGTATCAGATTGTTATTAGTTTGTCATTTCATTTGTATATGGAAAGGTTTATCTGTTACCACAAGTCAGCTACACACTGCCAGACATATAAAACTGAACAATTCTGTTATAAGATGGCATGGTACTGTTACACTCACACCCACCTGCAATAGTATGGATACAGATACATATATTGTGTCAGTCCCTTCTGGTTATGACAATATCTGTGGCTTGTAAAATGCCAAGTAGCAAAAAAAAACACTAAGTAGAATCACTCCAGAAGCCGATACATTGATTTGTTGTGTTTATTTTGGTCATTGATTTGATTACAATTGGTAAATTTAATGGTGACTGTTAAATGCAAGTCACAGGATGTATTACAGCTTTGAGATGCACAGCAAGACTAACTCTACATGAGGTGAAGAAAGTAACTTCTTCCAGCCAATCGAAATACTAGAATTGGTGAACGAGAAAATATGGACCAATCAGTTTGTCAACAACATTACTAATCTTCTGCAGAAATCAATACAGGCAAAACTTTCAGTGGCTAATCTGCATATCAATGCACAATCATAAGGCTGATTGTGATATCGCATTAATAAATTACTGCAGGTATTCAGCGACAGCTGACATAGCAGGGTGCAGATCTTGGATGAGCCAGAGAAGTAAATATCGTAACATTTTTCAAATTTCAAGATGGAGGCATTTCAAGACAGGAAATCCATGGGAAACTATCTAGCCATGATTTTATAATCAGCAATCTTAAAGTCTCAATGTGTGTTTGCCAAATTTTAACTTCGACCTTTCCAGCTTACTGCCCTAAAACCTCAGTGAAAATAACACCGTTCTATGCAATTTTCATATTAATATTCATTATTTTTTAGTGAGTAACCTGTCGTTCAACATTTTGAGCTGAATAAAATTCGCCAGATTTTTAAAGAGTCCGTAGATTCTACAAACTTCAATCAAACTTTGCAAGCCCCGCCCAACAGATCATGCGCCAATCAAATCTTTGTTTTGTTTACTGCCATTAGGCCTGTGTGCTATTCCTGTGTTAAGTCCATCTCTTGAATTGTATCTTACTTTCAGTATATACCGATGTAGCTTGCGAAATTGTGTCATTTCCTTCCATAGCAAGGAATAAACAGGTGTTTTTCCTCCGTGAAATTGGATATGAGTATATATAGGTTACATTTGTGTAATGAACATGCTGATATGGGCGGTTGCATTGATTTTACTGTAAATCAGCAAACACGTATTGAGACTTTAAATGACAGAGATACATTGTTAATTATTACTGATAGTTTCATTTCAGTCTCATCTACCTAAATGCAATTTTCTCCTATAAATAAAAATGACAATCACCTGCTTGGACAATCTCTGCGTGCAGCGCTTCACATACTGCCATATTAGCAATGATTTGTGCGAGATAACAGTTGACCTTTGGACTGTGCGGCTGCCGCTGGTAAATCCTCATCAGTATCTGTAAGGCTCCGAGTCTGACCAACTCCTTACAATGACTGATCACCTAGGGTTAAAATTCAAAAGAGTAGTTCAGAGCTTTTGCAAATTTAAGATAAATTGTACACCAGAAAGCAAATATGAAAGAACATTTGGACAAAGCATAAACTCCAATGGATTACAGTTTAAAGAGAAAACCACATTTGAAAACGAACCTCAAACCCCCCCCCCCCAACAAATTTTAAATGGTACAAACAAGGACGTGAAGTCAGGGATACCCAATGTTTCCATGTATTCAACAGAGTTAGGCCAAATTTTGTTAAGAAATACTGTACAGATGAGTATTTGCTATGTGTATAGGTGTTGACATAAAAATTATTAATTTTTTCAGTTTTTTTTTTAAAAGTTTTTTTAATAGTTTTTTTAATTTTAATTTTTTAGAGTTTGTAATTCCAAATACCTATACTACAGTGCTTGAAACTTGTATTGTTTCGATCCACTCTTTAAGTCGGAAAAACCCTATTTCTGTTTTGTCACAGGAGTTGACACATCCTAAAGTGTTGCAGGGCACAGATTACAAACAACATTTCACTGTGGCTCACAAAATCAATTTTGTACCATCCATCTCATGCTAGGGAGGCAGGGGTATGGGGAGGGGAGGGGAGGAAAAGAGTGAAAAGCCATTGATCCAAGCACAAATTCGACCTGCTAATTACACACTGACGAAGTGTTTTTCTTACCTCTGAATGGCTAACTAAAGCCAATAAATAACTAGAAAAGAGGGATTCTTCCGGAACTTTACTGAGACTAGTTATGAAAGACAGGTGGTTTCCACCAAATACCAGACTACCAGTCTGAAAATAAAATGAAGATAATTTTGATATTGAAATTATCAATAATTCTTTCTTAATCATTTGCTACCCTAAGGTATTATATTCAGCATGGAAGGCAGTTTGCTTTATACGACACTATACATGTACATATGGCAGAAGAATGGCTTTGTACTCTTGTACAAAAAACATATGAGAAATAAATTTGAAATTGAAAATTGAAATCGCAAAACTGCATCAAAACATCGAAACAGTGATAAAGTAACACTGTTGATGTTAGAGCATCAGTATCAATTAAAACAGCAATTAATGAGCTTCAAATACAAAAAACCCTCTCGCTTTCCCACCAGATACATGGTGATTAACCAGTGTAATAATTGAGATGTTTGGTTGAAATAATGCAAAGTTCTTATCACCCCAGAAAGGTGCAATAAGCTGGCATTAATTAACTTTAACATTTGGTGATGATAAAGAGTGGTAGTGTTGTAATCTAACTTTGTATAAAGTCTTTGGCCAGGTTTTTAAACTTCTGTTGTGACCTTCGTACCAACAAATTAAGTTATAATTGTATTCAGTTATATGTAGTGATGAGGGTTGCTCTATCTCATAATCATGTTAATCATTTGTGGGGGGGGGAGGGGTGTTTAATATTGCTACTCATAATGAAGATAACTATTGTCTCATTTCACAGTAGCAAATGTGGTTTGGTGGGGGTGGGGTGTGGTAATGTATTCAATGTTTCAAAAAATGACAATAATTACAAAGTGCTTTTGTTATACCATTAAAGGTCATCGGGTTTGCCTCCTAATATGCTAGAAAGTCAAATAATGGTCACGCATGATATACTTAGACCATTTAATGTCTAATTAACCTCGTCTATATATCTGGGAATAAATTAGAACCCTTCTGGGATATTGCACTTACTAAAATGTTTACCAATCTTTAGCAGGATCCTATTAGGGAGGTAGGGGGGGGGGAGGGGGTGTCAGGGCATGTAATACTTATGACCTTTAACAGCAACCAATAGTTGATTAATGACCTGGTCGTCAGCTTGTGAACTTTGACCTTCTCGTAGAGCCAGCATAGTAAAGTACTTTGTGCAAGGGTCGATGCTAGTCTTGGGAAGAGTGGCCAAGAGTTTACGCAGTTCATCTTCTACCGTTTCCTATTGATGGGAATTAAAATCAAAGTAAAACAAAACAGATTATAACAAGAACAAGAAACGGGAAATTTGACAAAATATTGCAAGAAATCACACATGAAAAGTGAACTGAAAGTTGTCTGATAATGCTTAACACATACAAGCAGTCTTAATAATCTAAGTGCATGTCACCGTAGCAACATTTCGTGAGGCAGATTCAAATGTTGAAATTTTAACCTGGACAATGAATATGAGGTAAATTTGTAAGAGATAGTGGAATCTAGTACAGATAATAATAATCAGTAGCTACTTTTTATTACGACGCTTAAGCGACCACAAATGTGGGAGAAACCAGCAATTGCTTATGGATTAAAACTTGCATGTCAGGTGGCTTCCAATTATACATTTTAACTCAAATTTTTAATCTTTTCAATTTAGATTGCTCTTGACTGAAAAACCCACCTTACTATGACCCAGTCAGCAACTGATTACTAAGCCTAATTGCTTCAAATGCCACCGCCTTTATCCACTCGGCCACAGCACCGGTATAGCAGTGTATTTAAGATTAAGATTAAGTAGTACTCCTACTTGCACTTTCATGATTATACTCATATTTGTAATCATAATGTCAACCCTTATTGTACTTACAATAGTCATGCTGTCGTACTCATCCTATGAGCCTACATGTAGAATACCTATGATCCTACGAGCCTACATGTAGAATACCTATGATCTTACGAGCCTACATGTAGAGTACCAACGCTGTAGCAAAGACAGATTACGTACCTCTGATGTTTGAACAGTCGGAGGCGGAAGGAAAAATCTTTCATCGACGTTATTGATCCTGGCGAGACCAACGAGGGTTCTTCGATCACACGACTGGGCTACCATTCTGTATTCATGGTCTGCATGTATATGTAAACAGAATTCTTAAGAATTAAAACTTACGAAAAAGGCATCTTCTTAGCTTATATCATAGAGATCTTTTTTGATAAACAACTCCTTCAAGCAGCTAAGAAAGATCTTGACCACAACGAGAACCGGTTGCCCCCACGCACGCCAGCACAATCGCAAAGGTTACTGAGTATTCGGCATCGTAACCAACGATGA
The DNA here is from genome assembly GCA_020650975.1 of Apostichopus californicus. Classification (NCBI taxonomy): domain Eukaryota; kingdom Metazoa; phylum Echinodermata; class Holothuroidea; order Aspidochirotida; family Stichopodidae; genus Apostichopus; species Apostichopus californicus. The sequence goes on along the minus strand of JAIPMN010045899.1, from coordinate 20,127 downwards.
AACAACTTTAACAGCTAGGCTTGCACAGTGGTACAGGGTAATTGATATCATCAACTTAAAGGAGTATTACATACATTTTACATAAATTGGTCAGGAGATATCTTGTATAAAACCAATATAATGAAAAAGATCCAGATTCCTCACACTTTGGTAATATGACATTCTGGTTCCTGGAAGGTTACTTTTAAGTCGTCCTTTAAAATGGAATCCTTTTAAGAATGCAGGCATTTGTACAATTTCTTCCAGATTTAAACTCACCGTGCCATATGTGTCTTTTAGCCAAGGCTCGAACGGCGGCCAGTCTCTCTTCTCTGTTCTCTGACTGCGCCTTTAACAAGAGTAGCCTCGGGTCATTCCAAAGACGATGTTTCTTTCGTCCAAACGGTAAAAAGGAAGTCCATCCTACGAGTAAAGTAGATACAGCTTTTTCTGAGGCAAATAATACTAGCCATACCTTGATTTTCACTACTGGTTACTTAATTTGGAAGATACGTAGCAAAGAAGTTTTGTCAATGGGATCTCCAACTCAATTGGTGGGACACAGAAACGTGTCAAGCTGAAGTCACTGGTTTGAATCCTGGTTTCCTTCATGATTTCTACATTATCTTTCAAAAAGTGTTTTTTTATTTCCTATTTGATATACTACTTTTCAACAGAATCAGGTTTTTCAGGCCGTGTTCACTTATATGAGACATTCAGTCTGTCTTACGTACCTGTTTCATCATTTTCTAACACAATCGATTCCAATGCATGGTAGTTCCACTGGAACTTCGACTTGACATGAGTAACTAAATCATCTGTGACAACAATAGAGAAAAGACAAATGAGAAAGCCCCACAAAAAACACAGATTTTTCTTTATTAAAACCTGCTTCTCTACTGCAAAGAGCCTATGTAGTATATACAGTATAGATATATATATATAGATATATCAAAGTTAGAGGGCCTGGCATTTTTATCCTTAGTAGGATCTTATTCAAAATCAAACTGAAACAAAAAAAATAATAAGGATACACTCATAAAGAAGAGAGAGAGGATAGACAACTTAATTGGTTTGTTGAACAATGAATAGAGTAAAATTACATAGCAACTTGAGGGTTGTGAGAGGAAAGGGGAAAGGTGGAAAACATAGTGCTTATAAATGGAATTTAAAGGCATATTGTATTAAATATAATAATTTGCATCTAACATCTGCAGCTGCTAGAATTCAATAACCTTAAAAAGAGGAGATTTTGTAATATTTGACAAATTGATTTATTCAAGGCTATGAGTCAGTAACCCTCAATCCACAGGAAAGGTATTTCAGATGAATAAAGACAAAATGTCCTGAGGAGAGGACCATCAAATTTCTTTCGCTTTTTAGGGGGAATGTAAGGGTGGTGGATGAGGAAGAAGGAGGAGGAGGAGGAGAGGGAGGGTGAGGGTGAAGGAAGGAGAGGGGAGGGGAAGGAAAGGGGAGGGGAAGGGAGAGATAATAGATCTAGGGAAGGAATAGGCAAAGGGGAAAGGAAGAGGGTGAAGGCAGACAAGGCTGACGTAGGAAAGGAAAGGGAGGGAAAAGTGAAGGAGGAAGGGCAAAAGGAAGGCAGCAGAAAAGGGGAGAGGGAGAGAGCGGTGGAGCAAGGGTCAGGGAAGGGTAAGGGATAAGAGGTGAGGGTTAATTGCAATGGAAAACAATACAGTGACTTAAAACAAGGGTCCTAATTATAAAGTTTAGCATGAACCTTGTGTGGCATTGAATGGCTTCAAATAGATGTATTTTCCAGCTCCTTCAGATCCCGTCACTTCTGGTTTGTAGTGGACAGATCTGTCTAGATGTCTGTAGCCGACATACAACAAACCTCCGCTGTGAATAGGGAGAGAATATTACATGACAATCTCTGCATGATGACTAGTCACATGTCCCTGGTATGGTTAAAAATCTCAAAAGTCCCCCTTTTGGTAATTAACAATAACCATTTGCTATCTTTCTGATATAAAAAGTGCTTATTTTGTCATTCGAATAGATGCTTTTATAAAAGAAATAAATGTCAATAAAATGTACTGGCCCTTTTGTTGATAAGCAGCTGATAGTGGGATCCGTGATAAGGGGAAGGATGCACATAGAGGATCCATTTTATCATAGAGGATCATAGAGGATCCATTTTGTCAGACGTTTTGAGGTAACTTTGTGGTTTTCTGACCCTCAAACAATGTCACCTGTAACACTGACCCTTAAAGCCCCCCCCCCCCTCCATCCCCTCATCACCCTGATTGGGCTCACCATGGCAAGTACAGCAACAGCAAACTTGAGCATAAACTGCTCAATACAGTAGAATCTATTCAGTACTTACCTGGCTGCACATGTCAACAAAGCACTTCCAACTTTCACTGTAAAGAAGAAGATAACAAAAGATGGCTTAATTAGTCATGTAAATTAAATAGTTAATATATAATATTAATAAATAATTAATAAATTAAATAGTTAATTAAATAGTCATGTGTTGTGTCCATTCTGTAAGCAGATCCTAAGCAACACAATCATACTATCTATTGTAGTAATGGGTGAATAAATATCAAAACATTTTGCTTAGAGAATAGGCTTCAGTATGCCTGGATGAATCTGTAACTACTCTACAGTTGGTACTGTATGAGAAAGAAAACAAGTTTGGCTGCTTTTATCAAAAGCAAACACAAAAAAAACAGAAAAAGCAAAACAACTAAACACCTACCAACAAAGCTGTAAACAATTAAGTATGAATATATCTATATATCCCAGTTTGAAATGCATCCTAAATGTGTCTATCAGGTTTACAATTTAAGCTAAAATTGACCAGAAACATCTACAGCTGTAGAACTTCAAACTTTCAGCCACTTGTTACGAAATGCCAGTGCTTAAAACATCTTCTGGCTAAAATCAATTGATTTTCCTGAATTGCAACACACAGTTAATCCTGTAAAGATGTTTGAATAATATTAACGCAGTAATAAAGGGCTTATGGTAGGTATAGAAATCATGAAATATGTTTGATTGACAATTATTAAACGACTAACCACATATATTTAAGCCCTTAATGTCTTTTGGCAGGAAATTGCAAATGCCTTTTTCTTTCTAATGTGGCCCCAAATTTTGATTCCTGATCCAATGAGAACTTTAATACACAATTGATAACCTTTATACTGAGTTTGCATTTTGCTCTGACACAAGCTTTGCTCACTGTCCTTCAACAGTCTACGATGACATTGATCAATCACATAATTATGCTTCTTGTCTTGTCCTTTACTTCACAAGTTGTATGAATGAAACATTGAAAATCACAAAGAAATATAGACTATCAAGTCATTGATGTGTTTTATACAAAGATTTATTGACAGTACTAATTTGCTGCTGGTTTTGGCACTTTCCTTTAAAACTCATAGACATGAATCTGACTAACATTTCATATTGTTCAGAAAATTGTGATTAAGAGCAAAAAGAATAAAGATGGTACCTTTCCGAGAAAACTTTGATTTCTTTCCTTCCTTCACACTCTGATTACTGATTCTCCTCAAGCAGGTCAAAGATGTCATGAGTATCTGCTAATGATAGCTGCATGCAAAAAGGCAACATTAACAACATACAGTATGATATATGTGTAAGGGGTATGCCATGTTAATATATTATCTAATGGTATGTGGACAATATGCCACATCCTTGGGGGGGGGGGGGGGGG
>JAIPMN010045899.1:0-10303 GCA_020650975.1 Apostichopus californicus | reverse complement strand
GGGGTCCCTTTTGTATAGATTGGAAACGTTAAGAGGAATATTCAAGAAAGCGTTGAATTGTCGTTTAGCATCAGGGACGCAACCACTTATAATTCTCCAAGAATAAAATCAGGGCGGTGTCAGCTTCCCCCCCCCCCCCTTGCAGACAGATTACATAAACATAAACCCCAGTGTGCATTACTTAAATACATAACATTTACCGTATGTACTGTACAAATAATACAATCACAAATACACTTCAACGTTGTTTCATAGGTTTGCAAAATATAACATTCAATTTTGCATCCAAGTACCCCGCATTTTATCAAAAATGTTCAAGCGGGAGGGTACCCTTCCCTTTAGACCCCAATCCCAGACGACATTACAATTTAGCCACACCCCCACCTCCAGTCCGCAAAAATCTTATAGATATCAATATTGATCAATTTGTTGCAATTTATTGCTAAGATATAAACTGAATAACTCGCATTTTGAAAGTTACTATAAACCCTGATTTTTATTTACAGAAAGTTCTTACTTATGTTGATTGCAGCTGAACGTTTCCAGTATATAAGCATTGGTTTTGTATGATACTTTATACATTCTCACACATACCACTGACATCATTAACAAAAGTGTAAAGCCTTTTTTTCCGGAGAGAGTTTGTAGTGAGGTGGGGATAAGGGTGGGGGGATCACCATTTTTGTACTGGAGGGAGGTTAAGATATTATGTTGTCCAGGGGAGAAGTGTATAGGGTAGAGATGGCCCCCTCCCCTTTGATTAACTTTAGGAATGTGGAATATATTTATGGATGCAAAACGGTGCTGTATTTTGTGGTGGTTTGGGTTGTGCTGACTGCCTTCTTGCTTAATAAATTCATATAGTCTAGATGGACTGGAATAATTCTAGAATATCTGGCGTAGTACTTTACTCGTACAATTGAAAGATATAGGTAAAGGTCCTATACTGAAGGGATTTTTCTTTTTCAAAAGTCAATAGTTAAGAAAAAAATGATGTGCATGTGCTGCACCTCAGCATTCATGTGGATGAAAACACATCAACGAAGCAAATATTCATCAACAAACTTGATTTTGTTGAAGTTTATGATTTCATCTGGCACCAGCAATGTGTGTGACATCATCATAACATCGGAGCGTCGTTTTTATAATTGAATATGCATGTAAATAATTTATCGACTGTGAATACATTCTTTTGTACTATTTTGCATGGCAAATATTTGTCACATTCAAAAATGTTGGTAGGAAAGCTTGTCTGAAAGAATTCATTTTCTGTTTACGCTAAGTATGTATCCTCCGATGACCTTTGACCCATACGATTAGGTTACATGAGTTTAGTATTTATTGGAACTTGACATAAATGTAAGAATAAAAAGAAAGGGGTAAAAATAAAGTGAAGACCTTTGCTTTCTTGAAATTTCACTATACGGATCACATCTTCATTTCTTCATACCCAACTGAACTCTGCTACTGAGAACAGATGGATTATTTGGATTGAACTCAGCCATGCAAGGAAAAGAAAGGACCGAGACACTGGGAATAGAATTATAGAAAGGCTAAGATGTAAAGCCTGTCTTTAGTGTTATATAAGACGGACACTATTGGATTTAGTAAAGAAAACCAAACGGAGTTGATATATTCAGACTTCACTGTCCTTTATGGAACGCCAAAAAGGACAACAAATGATGATAATGTGATAATGTAACAATTGCGGACAAATAAAGAAGTAAAACAAATACTTCCAACTCGCATCTTGTTTCATTGCTGATATTATAAAAGTGTTGAAACTATTCAGTATTTATTATTTTATACAATGCCACAATACTTTATGATGTCATTGGTTTCGTCATATTATTAGGATCCCGCGATAAACGAAATTAATGTTGAATTTACTCAATGAACTCATTTAATCATTTACCGGTACTAACACAAAGTACCCTGCCATTACACGTCAGAAGTTTCCATGGTAACCGACTTATGAAAGTTTTCAAGAAAAACGAAAGCGGTTGTCGTCATGGCTTATAATGACGTCACACATTATTGCGTAATGTACTCCTCTGAATAAAGTGAATTAAACTGCAATATAGTGTATCTTGACAACGGAGCAAGTTCATAATATCAGTAAATCATCTTCTAGCGTTTGTTTTCTATTGCACATGAAGTCAGACACAATACGTCCACTAATTGTCTGTAAAGATTATATATACCAAATAATGTGATACTCAATTGGGCTCCTAGCATTCTAGCCGAGGACGCTGTGATATTAGTAATATACCAGAGCATTACATAGAGATTTACGGCTCTGCGTCCTACTGTGTGTGTTCTGCGCTGTTTACATATCTCTCAATCAAAGTAATATGACCGTGTGTATAGTATAGCGCTAAGAATGTATGCTAAGAAATATGTAGGCTACACACTTGTCATCGTTGTATCCCCATTTCCTTCCGAACCGACAGAAGCAGTTGAAAGAGCTGTCCAACAGACATTTTTACAGTATCGTTGAGATTATGTTGTTCAAGATATTCTTAACTCTTTTAATAATCAACTAAATTATGTCTAGCAACCAAAACGTGTGTTTCAAACAAATTTACTACGTCAAACTTTAAATTCAATTAAAGACCGGAACTTCAATTGACGAGTGCTGTTCCCTGGAGGTTAGACTAATTTATTGAATCCTAGTAAAATTCAAGTCACATAATTAGTTGACACACGGAGCATGTCAAAACTTGAGTTTAACCAATAGCAACCAGCGTTATATATTCGGGATTTATACACTGTCCACGTAGCTGTTTGTGTTTTTAATAGTAATCTTATGTTGAGTGGAACAGCTTGATATGGAGTACAAGTAAACATTCCCTTAGTATGAGTACTAGCACAATGTTCTAAGAACGACTACGCGAGTACTTAATCTTACACTGGCATCTATGTTAGATTTCCAAAATTTCTACACAAAATATAGTAAGAATAAATTACGCGCATTCACGAGGGCAAGATAGATTATACACAGTGAACTATGCTACAATACGAGTACGAAATCACTACAAATCTAATCGATAACTATCCAATATTGCTAAAAAAAGAAGAAGTTTGCAATCGAAAGAACTCATAGACAACCTTCTAGATTTTTTTAACGAAATTTGAACCAGACTAGCCAGTAATTAAGAACTCTCTTTGAATTTTATAATATTTTTTCCGAGGCACGATGATTTGTAATTATTAATGCATATTCAAAAGACAAACATTTAATCTACGTATAGGGCTACTTTCAGTGTGGAAATATCCAATAGACAGGTGAGGTAATTACCGTAGGGCCCTCAAGGTGGATACTTTCAGGCTCGACAAACCAACATTGTTTTGTCGGTTTTGCCCGGAAGACCTAATAAATAGGGGGAGGGGAGCATACGGGGCCCTACGGCTTCAGAAGGGGGGGGGGCGTTAAAATAACAGGGTCCCTCCAATTGTATTCGTATAGAGGTTGTTATTTTAATCCATGTATAACCACAGGGATTCAGCTTCACATACAATGCGACGTTCGAAATTTTGCATATTTTTTTCTTTACACCCAAAATGCCAAAAAACGTCATAAGGTTGCTGCAAATCCACAACATTGAATACATAGTTTACGGGTTGTTTCCTAGTGGGTAAGCGTAATCCATGGATTTTGGCCAGGAAGATCTTGTTGAATATTGATGTAAATTATTAAATCTTCCCTGTAAGTTATGAGGAAACTTGACCGTTTGTAATGGCTCTTTGCATAACCATTTTAGGTTGATAAGCCCTTTCTGTGTCATTTATATTTTGCAGGTGTCTCGAATGTGTGGACTTCCTATGCGACGAATGCGCACCTCTCCACGATCACCGAATCGCTCGCTTCACCCGTCAGCATCACATTATTTCTGTGCCGTCCTCTGAAAACAAGAAGCTCCTCAAGCCAGACCTGAGATGCGAGAAGCATCATCGAGAGTGCATGCGCTTTTATTGCGAAACATGTCGCACTCCGATATGTCGAGAATGCATCCTCATAGAGCACAAGGATCATTCCCACACTTTCCTTCAAGATGAAGTCGCAAGACACAAAGAGACCATTGAAGCGTTGATGTCAGGTGTAACAGACCGTATCGCATCCTTTGAGGACGCTCTCGGCGGTGTCGATGAAGCAGAGGCGATGCTCGAAGCAAATCGTGGCCAAGCTGAGTACATCATCGAGAAAACGGTGCAAGATTACGTCGTCATTCTGCGTAAGCAGCAAGAAGACTTGGTAAGGAAGTTGATGCGCGTGTGCCAAAGTAGAAGGCAACGCTTAAATGCCCTACGACGTTCTCTCCAGACTGGATTAGATAATCTACTGAGCGGATTTGACTTTACCGAAAAGGTAATTGGTCATGGTAATGAACTCGATATACTGTCCATCAAAGATGAAGTCATCGAAAGACTTCAAGGACTGGCCGCAGTATCGCCACAGCAAGACGTCACGTTGGAACAACTTAGTCAACTTTTCTTCGTGGCGGCGGAACACTTGGTCACATCAGATAGTGCAGGCCCTTCCTTGGGAGAAATCAGATGCGGCGACCGGAATCTTAGCGATCTCTCAGAGGCCACGGACTCAAGATCTATATGTTCCATTGAGTCATCTTCCGAGTTTGGAGACAGTATAATAATGTCGGAGCCTGTACCGAGATCTCCGAAACGATTGATAAAAGAGACAACCTTGACGAAACCTCAGTTGCTCTTCCATCTGAAGGATGAGACAGACGAAGCCGGTGAGTTCGACTGGCCAAGCGGTGTTGCCGCTACCAATGAAGGAGAGTACATCGCAATCGTAGACCGGGATAACGATCGGATACAAGTCTACAACCGGAAAGGGAAGTACGAATGTAAATTTGGTTCACGTGGGCGGCATCCTTGCGGATTTGAGCTGCCGTTGGATATAGCTATTACTGAAGACGACGATCCGTGCGTGTACGTTTCTGACGAATACAACCACCGGGTACAGAAACTTACTCTATACGGACAACATATCCTGCACTTCGGGGACAATGGATTATTTAAACAACCTTATGGTATTGCACTGAGTAAAGATGGTAAGGTGGTTGTAACCGATATCGGTAAACATCGCATTACCATCCACGATCAAGACGGTACTCTCTTAAAAACAATCGGTTCGCATGGCGACGGTGACAATAAATTCAACGAACCGCGATATGTCACTGTCCACGATGATCGAATTGTAGTGTCTGATCATTGTAATCATTGTGTTAAAGTATTTAATTTCGAAGGGACACATCTACATACATTTGGATCATGTGGGTCAGGGAATGGACAATTCATTGGCCCTACCGGGGTGTGTGTGGACCATGACGGTAATATCATTGTAGCAGACTGCGCGGACAGGATACAACTCTTCTCTTCGGATGGGATGTTCATGAAGATGTTACTCAACGAGAGTGATGGCATCAGCGGGCCACTGGGAATGTCGTTGACTGCTGGAGGGGAATTGGTGATTACTAATTTGGGCACTCACTGTGTTAATGTATTCAAGTATTCAAACTGGATATAAGGAGTGTTTGTGTGTGATCCTTATAGAGGTGTTATATTAGGGAGAGCAGTTTATTTGACACAATGCCGCGTGGATTGGTGATGCTCAGGTATAATGGAGGGTCGACTCTCGCCACAGTTGTTCCAAAGGTAAATTTGGACCTTTCTGCAAAAACCTTATTGGGACATTTTGATGTGGACGTCACTGAAATTTGTATCTCCTTATTTGATGAAACGTATCATGAGCTCAATTCTGGCTGATGGATTGTAAATCCTAAATACTTTTGGCCAAAAAGTATTGAGAAAAATCGAGTAATACCAAAACCATTTAAGGGGGAATAAATGTTTCATCTTGTGCATTTTGCATGCAAAGTTGACGGTCTATATTCTGTACATATTGCAGTGGTACCTAATACTTGATAGATAACAAAATAGCTAAGGTTTCATTCCTTCTGCAAGTGACCAAGTTTGATTGTGAAAATGTGTCATATATCTCTTTGACGTAATATTCGTAAGTTTTGATGTAATATTGTCCACGATTATTGCCTGTCAAATATTTTATAACGTTCAGATGGAGAATACAGAATGAAACCGCTAGATAACTTTGAAAAGGCAGTGAATAAAAAATGGACCTAAAATGACAAGATATACGCTTTTGCGATTGATTCAATATACGTTATGCTACACAGGGTATCCGATAGATCTCTGTACAACTAATTACAAAGACAATGGTAAAGGTTTACTCACAGCATATTTTAAGTTGAAACGTGTCTTCTCATGCATGGACTACTATTCACAACGTTTTCAATCGATTTACACGAAGACTCGACATTATGCAGCGAGCATAATCTATGTGAATAATATACCCTGATCAACGGTGAACGAATCCATCTAAAGATGATGAATACATCATGCGTGCGTCCAGTATAAATCAGTCTACAGAATGTTGGGTGGTGAGTGTTGGTGAAGTGTATGCTTGGTGCATTGACGTTACATGAAGTGCATAATGAGTGTCTTCAAGGGCTGTTAAGCTTATGACATGTAGACCATAAAATTGTAATACGAGAATGGCCTAGATGAAAGTGCAAAGTGAGACTAAATTTGAATGATATCTGAAGTGAATAATGTATGCACTTGCTTAACAGCGAGAATTTAGATAATGATGCAATTTAGAAGTTACGTGTTTAGCCTGCGTATAGGTGCATTATGAAAATGTCTAGTGACATTAAATTTTCGCACGAAAATAGTTGGGAAATTGTTCATTCAAATGACTTTAGAGCTAGTTAAAAATAATAACCAAAGTGGATTAAAGTTTCTACGATCCTGTTTTCATGATTAAGCTTCCTTACATGCAAGATTAATAAAGTTATGTTCGTCTTATCACTAATGTGCAGCGTCAAGTTAAAACGGTATCTTATGTATTAAATGAGACGGAAACATCATATGCATAAAACGTGTCGTTGTTTTCACCATAGTACATATTGCTATATAGAAACGGACGCTGACTTGAAAGCCGGTCTAGACAGAATAATGTAATTCGTTCTCGCAGAGATCAAATCTTATGCAGCATCGACTTAATGAATTCTAGCGGGAAGCTATGAGTCATACCCAGCATGAAATCATGTAAAACATAGTGAAGGTGAATTTGATGAGGCATAACAGGCTCCTTGAAAGCAGAACCTCGATTTACGTATAACTTGATGACGATCTGATATCGTTGCTGCAAATATAGGTAATGGTACCATAGAATTCAAACGACTTGTACGCAAATATACATGTCATAGAAGAAAATTTAAATATTATCTGATATTAAGAAAAAAAGATATGTAAACTGTTTTGTCATCGTGAAAGACTCTCCCACATTTCGCTACATGTTCTGTATACTAGTTAGCTATGAAGTATTTGAATATTAAATGAAGCTGGCAGTTTCTTTGTTCATAGATTGCTTTTGGAGATGTTGATCCGTTGTCTGGGAAATTGTAATAACTCTGTCACAGAAGATACATAATACAGTAAATAACAATATTCTTTGAATTAACCAATTCCACGGCAACGTTATTACTTGTTGTATGAGATCACAGCAGTCTTTTCTGCGGACTCGGTTATGCTAAAGTCTTTGAGGTCACATTTGCTAGAATTGGTCAAGTGTAGCATAATTCCTAAATGTTCTTTCAAATTTGCATTCATAAACTAATGTTTGTCTTGGTTTATAAGCATGATACTGTCTGATTACTTCTAAGAACTATTTGAGTGGATTGGAAATATCAACCTTACATTTGAGGGAAACATTAGCCTATCGATTTCTGTGACGTCACCATAGCTATCATTCACGTCACATAGATTGTAAAATCCGTTTACTTGCTTAAAAAATGTCTGGATTTTCCATTTCTTCATCAACCAACCGTTACCATTGTTATTGAATGAAACCGGTGGGATCTTAAATTGATCTCTTTTTAATCTAGTTAGATTGGTGGCGGGTTTCAATTAGTTTAGATTGAATTTTAGATTGAATTCTATTAGGTTAGATTATTTCGCCATGAGCTAATCAATTAAGAGGATATATTCCACGATGGTTATATCCCATTAATTTCAATCTGCAATCGTATGTAGTTATATCATCTTGGTCCCTGTGTATATCTTTTGTCTTAAAGTGTTAAGCTTTGAAATGTCCGTTCTATATATAAAGGCTTTCACCGTTTGACCCAGATGAACAGAAAATAAGTATTGCATAAAAAAATCCATAAAATGTCGAAAAGAAATTTAAAAAAAAGTAATTAAACCATCAGTAGCATAAGTGAATCCCATTTTGTTATCTTTAATTGCAGACGAATTAATGGGTAGTTATGTGAAAGTTTCCCTTGTTACATTGCATCTAATTATGCGTTATGTTATACATATTTTAAATAATCCCAAAATATAAAAAATGTATGTTTGAGAATTAGAATACGATGTGAATTTGTGTCAATAGAACATTATTTAAAATTGTCAGAACAGGTCGAATTAATTTAATTTCTATTGTTGTTTGGACGGTGCGAAGGGTTCTTAAAAATTCGATTGTGTATATCTAGGTTGCCATGTAGAAAATTGTAGTAAGAAGCATGATTTAATACTAACGCACTGTCAGCTTTGTCATAGCAAGACAAGTCAAGCCAAGTCGACAATAGACAAGACAAATCACGACAGGACAAGCTAAATTTAGACAGGACAAGTTCAGTTGAGACAGGACAACAGAAGACCAGTTAAATTGAGACAAGACAGGACAACTCATTTCAGTATAGTACGGGTGATAGTCAAGTCAACAATTCTGAAAGGCAATTCAAAACACGAGTGGACAAGCTCAATTAAGACAGGACAAGTTCAGTTGAGACAAGACAAGTTAATTTGAGACAAGACAGGACTGGTCACTTCAGGATATTTTAAATGACCATTAAAATGTTCGATGTGTTTTTGAAGAGTCAATAATATATGCAGTGTTGATTGTTTTTTATGATTTCATCTAGTAGTAATTTCATTTATGTAGGTGATTATGTAATCAATTGTTTGTAGCTTGCCTTGACATAAACTGTATAATAATAATAAGCACAATATTTCGACTTAGTGTTTGGGACCGAAAAATTGCTTAAAGATTTAGACAAATATATATGTATTATTTGATTTTATCCTCTGTACGGCGCTTTCATTATTACATCTCATGATATTATATTTGTTTTTGTTTATGCACATAACAACAAAACCATTTTTATTTTGCTTCACCTTTGAAACGTTATATTAAAATGTAAATCTTCAACACACTGCAATGTTTTATGTTGTATGATTCATTTATTTATTTATTTATGTATGTAAATATTATATAAAGAAGAATATTTATTTATGACAAGTGAATTAATTATGTAAACATATTAAAATGATGTGCTTGCTCTAGGTTAAACCTCCCTCAATAGAACGAGTCTCCCTTTTAAATCTGTCATACTTGTCTCTTTTGTTTTTGCTTTATCACTTGAGATATCTCTCTTGACGGCACGTGTCTCGCGAACCTTTAAAGTAGTGTACTGAAATGAGTTTAATATTCCATAATAAGTCTTAATGCTCCACTCTTCACTTATTTCACATAGCGAGTCAATCAAGATCCAATTAAAGGGGCGGGGAGGGGGGGGGGGTTGGAAATGTTTGGACAGATTGCATTGCAATTTTCATGAAATCACTAATAACTAGATTTGATGATCAACATTATTTAATGTCAATCTTGCAAAAATGTTAAAAATGTCTGTCTGTGATCGGTCATGATCTAATGTCAACACATTTTATGACATGGATATATATGCAGCTTTAATGACATGATGGAGCTATGGAATGTTCCTTTAAGGCTAAATTTTATGATGGTTTCGAGTTGCTCATTACAGGGCAAAATGTTAAGGTTAACCGTATTCATAAATTCAAAAAAACTCAACCAAAACATGTTATTTTAACTTCCTATGAAGGAAATGAGCGAGAAAGTATACATTATGATGACAACTTGTGATACATTGCAATCTGTCATTCGACTCATTAGAGGCCATTTAAGTTCTTCTATTTTTTAAACGGTATGCAAGATACAAAAAAAATCAATCGACAGTTAATTCCAGGAAACACTTCATGTTTAAGGATGTTATTAGAAGGTCATGACACACCCACAAACACAACTAGAAATAAATTATTAAAACTTCTTCCGGAAATACATCAATTCTCGGCAACTCATTTCATGCATATTCCATATATTAGTATATATATAAAT
>JAIPMN010045894.1:2780-14106 GCA_020650975.1 Apostichopus californicus | reverse complement strand
ATATATATATATATAATTATTTATTTATTTATTTATTTATTTATTACGGTTTCTTCGTATATTGAGCGTTGTTTTGAAGTATTTTGACAAAAGGTTGTCACTTCAGGTCATGTACAAAGAGCTGAGGGCAAAGAGAGGCAAAAGAGAACAATGCTTGATACTATTTTACTTACGACAGCACAAAAATAAACTGCAGCCTTACGTTTGTTGATAGAGAGGCTTTAAACAATGTCGGGCATGGACACCAGTTTTTTCCACACCCCTGTCTAGTCCCTTTCCTCAACTCCCAACTACCTCCAACCCCCATACCCTCCCCCTACTTAAGTTGTTCTAAATAAAGCGAAAGTGCCGGTACATTCCCACTTAATTAAATAAACAACAAAGTAGGTTATAACGCTTATAAATGTACTGCAGGTATTCTTGTACTTACCCGTCTTCTGTGTAGGAATATTGTTCTTTAAACTTTTACCCACATGAAGTCCCCTCCCTCTCCCATGCACGTGAAGTCACCTCCCCCCCCCCCCCCACACACACACACACACATCAGGGAAGTCCCCTAACTGTGAAGCCGTGACCATACATGGCAATGTTACGACTAAAGTGTTGTATCGTAATCCTCAAGTGAACATAAACTTGAAATAATCATACACAAATTCTCATAATATTATTGATCTAATTCTAATAATTTTTTCAATCGAATTATTTGTGTGTTAATCAATTGACATAATATGGAATGAAGGCAGGCTCTGCCCGGGTAGGATTATAAGCTCAAAAAGGACTGCCGTTTAAAACAATTTAAAAAAAATCCATCACCAAATTTGCATTGCGTAAATCGAGCAAATTCTACATTTTCTTCGATCTAGTTTAAATTTGTTAATACGTATCAATTTCTCGATTGAAAATAAATCAATTGAATAGAAATAATACTATCAAGTATAAAGAGATTAGCAATCAATGAAATTGATAAAAGCGAACATTATGTATAACCTGCCCCTTTGGTCTGCGGAAAAGGGATTGAAAACAAGCGATTGAACAAGGGATTGAACAAGGGAACAAGGGATTGAAAACAAGATTGAAAACAAAACAAGCGCTACGTAGTCACGTTCCTGACTTATTTTGATTACAACCTGTTATTGTGTTATCATGGTGATAAATACAACACTAACTAGCATATTAGTACAAACGAACGTAAGAACATATGAATGATTGATTTATGGCTAATCAACACATTGAGTCTATATGGTTGTCTATCGTTGCGAAAGCCCATACCAATGAAGCTAGAACATTTAGCTTACAAGGTCGATGATCTTTGGATAAGACAGCCTGTACGTCATCAATGACGTCAGAAGCTATTGTTAATCATGTAATGTCTCTCGCAGGCTATAGATTACTCGACTGATAATAGAATTAGAACGTTGTGATGGCATGCATCGCCGGGATGTCAAGTATAGCCTATCTACGATAATATATATGGAACGCGGTATTATACATGGAACGCCAAAAGGACAACGTTCTGAAATGACATGTCCGCCTACTCTACGTTATTTCTATGATGTACATAGATATGAACTATTACAGTGTATGCAATGATAGATAGCGCATCATTGAGTAACCGAAAAAATGTAGGTTTGGGATAGACGGCGAGGGGCGGGGGGTAGAAGCCAGACCTGAATGTGCACTGTATACATGTAAACTGCGTGAAATTATTGCAGGTAACTCCACGCCCCCCCCCCCCTTGCATGCCCGGTGTCGGGAGCCATAACATATTCATGTCTTCCCACAATACAACAACAAGAGGTATGTTTAAATCAGTTATTATAGCAATTTATGCCTCAAATATTTCAGAACAATACACATATGCGGTATACACATTTGGGGTTGCTTATCATGTTCACTGCAGGTGGATGCCTCAGTATATCCACAGGTGATGTCGTACCATTAATTAATTACTTCATTGACTAACGTCCCTTTCCAAGGGCCGCTAGATTATAGATAGAAGTTTTTTAACTGTGATGTCCTACCTTTCATTCGATAGCTGTTTAGCCTGCTTAGACTATCAAATTAAAAAATGTAACCACCATGAGCGTTAAATTTTTAGCTAGACGAAGTGAAAGTTTAGCATATTACTCCCCCAACCCATCTGTCAGCCCTCGCTGCGGAATCTGTTGTACCAACGAATTTCTAAAATTAGAACACCAGTAGTTTACTTAGCCTCTTCAACATCCAAGCATAAAGTAATGACTATCACTGAAAACGTAAAAAGTTACTTCAGGGGGTCCATTTAGGCCTGTTTCTCGACAGGCTGATGTACACAACTCTAACATACCTATAGGAAAACAGGAGCATACGTATATGTTGTAACGTTTGTTTTGTTTTTGAATCCACGACGAAACTGTTTGTTTACATTTATAAAGGAAACCTATATTAAAAACTGGCTTATGCGTTATTACATAGAGTTAAATATTTGTTTAATCTTCAAGTTTCAAGTTAAACAAGCTCTTTGTATAACGACACAGGTTCTTGAAAAAATGAATATATTTCAATGGATCTTTTTGAAACAACGGAATTCGCAGCTAACACTTCGGTCCGAAAGATCCCTCAACTGTTACAAATGACACATTTCATACAGTACCGGAACAGGGATAACCAAGAAGAGGGCGTATGTTGACAACTCTTTTCGTCATTTCTGCGATTTCAAAGTGGGCTTTTCATAAGGAGCATGATATATTTATCTAGCTAGGCGACTCTGGGCTTCCCGAACACTAACCTATAGTGGCGTGGAAGGTGGGAAGGGGAAGGAAGGATCATTCGGAGGAATTTTCATTCAGCTAGGGAAGAGTTTCACCACTACTACGTGTGTACACTCCCCTCCCCTTTCAACCTGACACAAAAACAAAGGGACTTTATTAGCACAATCTTGCAAGTTAGAGCTAATCATAAATCCAATTTATAGTATAAATATGCCTCAGAAAACACCATATAACGTCTACACGTATATATTTTTGTTCTGGAGGTGGACTTCGTTACCACCACCCCCACCCCCCCCCCCGCCTCCCCTCCTGCAAAGGTCAGTCGAGGTCGAGGGAAATTTCGATTCTGTCCCCCCCCCCCTCTCCCACCACCAACACGTTACGTCACTGCTGGCGTATCCATGGGATGGGCGGAAGGGAGGATGGAGCGCCAGGGAATGTATGAAGAAGATTCTTAGTGCCCACGCCAAGGCCCCTGTTCATCTTAGAAGTAACTACATGCAACCATATCGATTATCAAATGATACCGGTACTGGGATTGGTTATCCTGTACTTAAATGTATGCAAATTAGGTACAACACAATTTGATTGGGAGACTATAAACATGTGATAGGCCTAGCAATAATGTAGGTGTTTCAGTTACTTTGCTTTGTATCGCAGATTCCCATGTTCACCTTGTTTCTTGTAAGTGAAGAGTTTTCTTTATAACTCACAACGAACTCAAAAAGACTTGACTCATTCATAAAATTAACTGTTTACTTAATGAACATTTGTGTTTGCAACTCGCCATTGTCCTAACAAATCATCACTGGACCGGAGTTTGGGCGATAGAACACGAAGAAAGTGTATAGGAGCGGTTCCAGCCTGATTAAAAAAACGGAGGGACTCTTATAGCCCTGAACTTCCCGACCCAAATGATGGGAAATTAGGCGTCCTCCTGCACCAGCAAAAGTAAAAATTAAATGTGAAATGGTGAATTTTGTGTGGCATATTTATACTATAAATGAGGTCTTTAAAGTTAGTGTAGACGCAAGCTTGCTAATAACTGCTATTAAGTTTTCGTGTTAGGGTTGAACGCCCTCCATCCACACAAACACACATCCCTCTGGTTCCACGCCCGGTGTATTGCTACGTAAAATTTGCTATCGGAAATCAACACAAAAGACTGCATGCAAGAATCGATTATCGAAGGCCATACCCGTCAGCAGCTTACGTAGATGCCGTCAGTAAAATGTTATGAAGTATTACCAATCCGGCTATCATACTTTACGAGATACCTAACCCAAACGAAATGGGTATTTACGCCAACAGACACTCAGGGTTAGCTTGAATTCTCTCGTTACTATAGATTTTATAGCTTGATTTCAAGTAGATTTATTTTCGGCCGACTTTTATTGCCACTAACTTCGAATTGGTGAAGATAAAGTTCTAGATTACACAACGCGCAGTGTATAATTCCTATATAATTTGATTAAACGCGTCGTAAGTTATACATCCGTTGTTTGTTACAACCTATCTTAAATCATCTCGCTGTCTCCATAGAGCAGGATCTAAAGAGAAATTACTTTCGAGGAACATTCAGGCAGGCTAGAAGTAATACACCATTTTCTTTTCACCGTGGATTTTGAAACATTTAGTGGACATTTGAAGTCTTTTGGTTATGTTTTCAAGCGTTTAGACCCAGATTGAACCACATGAACAATAACGTCACCGCTTTATCTGAAGATTTCATATTTCCGTAAGTATAAAACGAAAATCAGAGTACATTTTGTCTTTCCAGGCTCCTTATCGACCCAGGTCATGAGAATGTAGCCCTCGATTCCCCCTCACCTCCCACCCACTTCCCCCTCCTATATAAGCTATAGTTTAAATAGACTATATGCGTTAAACTGTAAACACCTTTGACTGACCAGTACCAATCTTGTCGGCTTTGATGATTGAGCCAGGCGATCATCACATGGGTCAGAGGTCATCGCCGTGACAGCGGTTGAGATCCGAGAGACTTCTTCTTAAAGCATAACTGACCGGAAGTTTTGTATACTTATCGTAGGTCTATCACTTATTGTATTAGCCATTCCGATGGCAGACAACGTGAGACTTGTTGAAAAGACAAAAATATTCCACAATATTCGTTGAAAAAAATCTCAATATCTTCTTTTGATATACCAGATATGGCTGTTTGAAGGCAATCCATTTGTACAGGAAACATCCTTGGATTCTCCGGAAAAACTGAACATAGTAAGGTGGTCTATGACGTCACTAAGACACAGACAAAACTCTTTAGCATTTTATCTTATGACATTGTTGCACATGTCTCCTCATGTAACACATGTAGATTGTTTTTTGTCCATTTGTTTGATGGACAATGGAGAGAGGTGAAGAGTGAGAGATGGAGAGAGAGGGTGAGAGACAACACTCTTCCAAGCGTCTATGGTGGAGACAATGATGAAGAGAGAGAGAGAGAGAGCATCACACATCTTACCTTAGACAAAGCGAGATGTATTGCATGAGAACGAGATTCAAAACGAGCAACAAACTTTAACTGGATCTTTGGAAATAAAACTTCAATTTAAAAATATCTCAATAATTATTTATTATAACAATAATATGCATGATACTACTCTCACCACATGGGCATCAACTTCCCCTGAGGAGAGGGGAGGACCAGGGGCGTCGTGCGAAAATAAATTTTGGGGGGCCCGTGAGCAGGTGATGACTATCTAAGCGGAGCGCCACCACGAGTTGGCGCGCAGCGTACAAGAAAATTTTTCGTCTGGCAGACCCCTCAGATTGCAGGAAACGGCACTTCCCGGGCCTTATGGCATTAAGCAACACCCCTAAAATTGATAAAAATTTCTGGCAATTTTTTATTTTGGGTAATATTCTCGAAGGAAGTGATCGCCATTTACTCCTCAGTTTACCAATGCCTCGTCTCCCAGAAGCGCCCAAAATTTGTGAAATCGAAACATTTTTGTGTTGGCTGATCCATGGTCGCCGCCCATGCCCATGAGAAGTGGTGACTGGGTGAAGAAAAAGCTATGCCGTTTGAAAACATGGGCAGAAAAAGTGAAAGTAGCGAAACCTAAGGTAAAACGTGCAATAACGAAGTGATTATTTTCCAGGTTAATTGTGACTGTATTTGAAATGATTATTATGATTCATTTTTTTCGAAATTACCTATCAGATCATGAGGAAAATTTATCCTGGTGGACCTTTTAGCGAACTGATTGCATTACTTAAGAAGAAGTTCACATGGAGTCCCATAACTTCTGTTCACAACATTTATCTTAACTTTCCGAACTTTGTTACAGGCTTAGAAAACAATTACAAAAGTTGCCATTTTTTCATGGAAAATTGACTGACGTTACCAAAGGTAACGGGTTGCACTTACTCTGGGACTACGTATATATAATATTGTTCAACGATGGCAGCGTTGATGGCACATTTGGTTCATTAGTTATCAACCAGTAATTATTTAACTGTTTCGATTGACTGAATATCAACAATTAACAACCAGTCAACAGAAGGCCCATTTCTCGTAGGCCCTACAAGAAATTCAGTTGCTGACACTGTTCGAAAACACTTTTTTTTTAAATTATGACAAAATTTTATGACACCTTTGACAAAATTTGGGGGGCCTGTGCCCCCCCGGGCCCCAATGGGCACGACGCCACTGGGGAGGACAAGGGGGAGGGTAGGGTAGGGTCATGGTAAAGTGAGGAGGGAGAGAGTGTAACAGTCTCCATGTTGGAGCTATTTAGGGAAATTAAAAATGGTGCAGGTTTGTTAAATGATATTAAAGTGGTGGGAGGAGGAGTTTGGAGATGAGATGGAGGAATTGTGGAGAGAGGTTAAATAGACAGGATTACATCACAGTTACAAAACATGTATTGAAGGATCTTTTTCCCATGACGGAGCTTTTTAGGGAAATTAAAAATGGTGCAGGTTTTTGTTAAATGATATTGCGTTGGTGGGAGAAGGGGTTTGGAGATGAAATGGAGGAGTTGTGGAGAGAGGTTAAATAGACAGGATTACATCACAGTTACAAAACATGTATTGAAGGATCTTACCCTGATTGAAAACATCTGTTAATTAATAATCAGGCAGAACTACACAGCGTATTGAATTAAACAAACTGCGATTGTGAGGGGGAAGGGGGGGATGGGATGGGGAGTCAAAAGTAACCATTCAAGTGACAGAAGCTTCTCCAAATACAATTACAATTGATGCATAGGTCCACCAGTTTTGATTAGAGTTGGCAACCTTGTGGATCAACATCACAAGACACTGCTTTACAGTGACATTCTAACTGACCTGTTACATCCAGAAAACTCCTTAAGAATCAACATTTCTCAAAGCTTCTGATAAACATTTAGTCGGTTTACTGTGTTGAGTTTGTTTTCAAGTTGCACATTTGTTGAGAGAGAACAAAAGCTAAGGTCAAATGAAGTACCACTTGTGTTACTACAGCCTAACACGATATTAGTACTATAAGCTCATATCCCTATAGAAATCACTTGGGCAGAAGAAAGGAACGTCCCTTGGTCTGTACCCATTATCGAAATTATGGAACCCAGTAAAAATCCTCTTTAAACACCAATAAAGTTTTAAATCTTCCTCATCACACCTGATACAGTAGTTTTAAATCTTCCTCCTCACACCTGATACAGTTGTAAATCCGACATGTCTCTTCAACATCTGTCACAAGTTGATTACTCATTTACCAAGGTCAGCCTCTAGTTTCTCTCTCTATCTTGAGTTCTAAACCATACCAAACAATGGATTCAAAGTAGAAACTGCCTCAAACCATCCACTTTCTTCATGACGAAGTATTTCTGCTCAGCTCGCTGGCAATTTTCGCAGATTCACCTGAGAGAGAGAGTTTCCCTTCAAGGACTCTGTGTCTGCAGTACTATAAGCCAATCAATGCATCAGCTGTTTTGTATTTCCAGTTGGTCTCAGTCAGGTAGTCCAACTGCTTCTTCAAATCTTCCAGCCTCTTTTCATGTATTTCTGTGGGAAAAAAAAAGAAAGACGAAATTTAGACAAAGGTCATCAGTAATTCCAACAAACTTTGGCTAATGCAGCATATATAAAGGTTGGAAATACTCCACATTATGCCCAGGTATTGTGAATGGTAGAGTATGACAATTTAATTTGAATGCCTCATCCTGAAGGATTTGTTACTGTTAGAATAAATCAAGTCAATGAACCGAATATCAACAGCTACTGTTATGAAAAGAAGTTCTGCATAATATACAAAATACAGTACAAAATAGCAACATATTTCATTTGATAAAGTAATTTTGTGTTACAAGAATCCAACTGAATTTCCTGTAACATCCGGCCAAAATCCAGTCCCAGTTGGCTCAAAACAATTGCATCCCTCAGTAGATCACCTAACTGCAAAATTATGCGACAGTAGGTTACCTTGGTGCATTCTCTCTCAAGTCATACATAAATTATTATCCCAGATTACCCATGTTTAATTTTGATGAAAACATTTAGTGCAGTACTTCTTATATTGAAGACACCAATGATATTAGCCAAGTATTTCACCAATGATATTAGCCAAGTAGTTCACCAATGATTTTCACAAAGTAATTTACCAACGATTTCTGACCAATGGGGTCACAGACTCTCAAGGCATCTGTTCAATCACTGGGTTTACCTTTACTTTTCTTGAAAAACATCAGATAATTTACAACAATGTTCATACCTTTCTTAGCATTTCTAGCTAACAGCTGGGTGTTTTCTTCAACTTGAAGTTGGTCACACTCACAAAGAGAGTCTGCAAGAAAGATGAGAGGCAAATCAACTTGCAAATTCAATATTTGTAATGTTACAGAGCTTTTGGATGTGAAGATACTGTGATGTCTATAACACACTTAAACTGCAACAACAGCTTTCCATACCATGATCAAGTTATGCACAAGTGAGAATAACAGTGGCTGACATGCATCGCCTTGATGCGTTGGGCAGAGAAATATGGCGCTGTTTGCTAGGCCTAACTTGGAACGATTACGTGTCAAATGATGAGTTGAACACAAAGATTGCAGGACGTTGGTTGTTCTCTTATGAAAATGTTCTTCAACGTAAAGCAAAGTGGTGCGGACACGCTGTGCGGTGTGAAGGTCTAACTTTGGCTGTACTGTATGGCTTACCGTACGGCTGCAAACGCAAACCAGGCCGTCCATATATACGTTGGATTGACAACTTAACCAAATGGTCCCGTCGTTCTGCTAACCAGCTGATTAAAGATGGCAGACGTCGGATTAATATTAATAAGTGCTGTGAACCTCTTGATGTTTAAAATCTTCGAGGAGGTCAACAGGCCAATTTGGCTTATGACTATTGATTGAAATAACATGTACATCTTCAAACCTTAAATAATGCACTTGGCAACTGGTGGTAATTTCAGATGATGCATGCTGGGTGAAATGTTGCTTTTCAGAATAACACAGTTAAATATGTGGAATTGCTTCAAGTTAATGATTTTCATTTTAAGGCTATGCAGTCAGGACAGCAATATTTAAGGAGGCCTTCAGCTCTCTTGACTGATCAATGCTAAATCCCCAAGGGTCTCACAACGATAAGTAGGCCCGCAGTAAGCTTCTTGTTGTCAAAATGATGCATAATTACACTTCTAAATTCAACCTCTGATGATCAATATTTGCCTCAGATTGAAGGCCATGATTTAGTGTGACCATTTTTCCACCAGCAGTTTTTGGGAATAACATAAATGCACTGACTATGCTGAGCAGAGAAATTTTATACTGCTGTGCAATTTCATTGGAACATTGAAAATGGAAGAAAAACATTCTGGCCCAGTGAGTGAAACTCTTTTAGTAGGGAAAAAGCCTTACTTGATATAAAAAGACAATTTAAGTCTCATGGGCCTATTACAAGCCTTGCTATCAATTTGCTTTGTTTAGCAAACTGCATGGACAGTTAGTTTTACTGTGTGCAACTGTGCATGCCTTTGAACATTCAGTCTCTTACTTGTTAGGAATTACAAATTTTGGGTTAACAGAAAGATAAAACATTTATGATGCAAAGCATAATATATGTTTAATTTCTGGAATCTGATATCACAATTTGCTACGCATAATGACTGAATTGCTACACAAATCCAAAATATAAAACAGTTTTTGTACACAAAACCATACCGTTTTCAGTGTTTCATAACTAGCCTGTCTGTATTCTGTGCGTGGTTTGTCCCTTCTGTTACTGTTACTTGTCATTTAGCATTTGAAGAAGATCCTGCTAGGATCGAAACGTCAGGCCACTTACTTTTACACATTCTCCTACACAGGCTCTCTAGTGGATAAGCAGTTTGCTAACACTGTTTTATTTTATTTTGATAACTAGCCTAACAAGTAACAGTAACAAGTAATAGTAACACTAACAACTAGGCCTAATTAACAAAGTTTAAAAGATTAGGCCTAGCCATCGTCTAACAAAAGAACAGAAGGTTTAAGAAGATTCCAAGAGATGTAAAACTTGTTATGCAAATTTTAAACAAAAATAAATAGGTCTAACCGCACCTGACAGTTTCAATTCTGGTTATCTATTTTGTGTATCACGAATATCGCTGCTAATTTCGCGCATCTAGTTTAGTAGTTAATAGGATACTTTATTTAAACCTTAACGCTAGGCTGAATACATTATACCACAATGCGATTACTTACTCATAGACCTATGCCTCCTGTCTTTACTTTAACACTTCGTACAGGAAAAGATGAACAAATATCACTTACCAATCTTTTCACCATCGTCAATTGCGGATGGTGAACCGAATAAATTTTTAGCAAGATGCTGATTATTGTGTCTAAAGCCTGCCATAATATTATATTCGAAATGTAACACAAACAGAAACATGTAGAATAATTTGAGCCTAGCGCCCTCTTTTAGGGTTGTCTTTGAGCGTCATTGTTAAAACTCTATTCCGAGATGTTATACCTATCTTATGACTGTACTACTACTAGGCTAAGAAATGTAACGTCATAGTGGTAGCAGGGATCGTCACGAAGTTGATCTGACGCAACGCAGAGGAACTCCATGTTCCGCAATCCGCATATACCCACTCCCGTGTGACACAAATGGACACATGACATTATATTAAAGTTCTTCATGCTGTCCATCTGTTTTGTTGAACATCAACCTATCGAAAGTATTTAATAGAATAGTCCAAGTCAAAATTCGTTATTATGTTATAGAGGAACATAATCAAAGCATTCTGGTTAAATTTGCATTCAATTCCTATGTACCATTTTGGAGATATTGACAGTTGAAGTTGCCAACTTTCGTACCAAAAGTGAACTTGGAAGCAAACAGGTGTGACTTCATTGTTGCACACTGATAAATAATGTTTTGTTTACCTATACAATTTACGTCTAATTTTATACTCCACAAATCCAAAATGTGAATGTACCATAGATATTGGTATTTTATAAACTTCACATCCCCTTTAGACAAACTAGTAACCCTATCCAATCCAAGGTCAAATCAATAGACTGAAAAATAAAGAAAAAACAAAACATTATTTGTCAGTGTGCAACTATGACATCACACAC
>JAIPMN010045893.1:2772-12950 GCA_020650975.1 Apostichopus californicus | reverse complement strand
ATATATCAAATTAACAACACAAAGCAAAACAATATAACAGAATACAATATATAATATATAATACAACGTATAATGCAATATTATATAAACTATGTAATGTAAATATAATGGAATGGTATATATTCCAATACAATTTCGAATTAATACAAATACAATCCAATGCAATACGTTATGAAGTAATAGAAAGCAGTACAATCCAATGTCCTATAGACAAGTACAATACAATGTAATGCAATGTCATGTTATACGAAAAGACTTCAATGTTCTCCCAGTGTACTACAATGTAATATAACATAAAGCAATACAAATTAACATAAATACAATGCGATACGAAGTTATGTGATGCAATATAAAGGAATATATTGTACAATGTTATGCGATGTTATACAGTATACTTCTCGGCCTTTTGGCTAAGATCATGTGTAGTATCTGTTCCCTGGTGATGCACACCCGACGATGATCACACAGTCACAGTCCCGATGTAAGGGGACTGGGGCTGAGAGCGGATCAGTCGTTTGGTAGTTTGGTTTTCGTGCCCAGGTTCTTTCCTGGGCGACTTTTCCTTAAAAAGTATCTGTTCCCTTTCGAGGGGAATGGTGATGCACACCTGACGATGATCACACAGTCACAGTCCCGACGTAAGGGGACTGGGGTTGAGAGCGCATCAGTGGTTCCGTAGTTTGGTTTTCGTGCCCAGGTTCTTTCCCCCTGGGCGACTTTTTCTTAAAAAGTATACAGTATACACTAAACTGTTATGCTATGTAATACTTATATATAAGTAGTATAGCAAAATGCGATGCAGATCAATGTTCTATTATATGCAATACAAATACATTGTACTGCAAAACAATATAATGCAGTACAACATGGTGGAAATGTATAACGTTACAGTATACAATACGTTCACAATGCGATACAATACAATGTATTACCATACAGTGTAATTTAACGCAATTCCATACAAGTTTCACGATCATTTCTTTCAAACACTCAAATGATCTCTATACTGTATCGGAATTACGATGGTAAAGAAATGGTATAGCCTATACAAAGAGAAAGAGTTTACACAGACAATGAGACAAAGAGACACACATTAATACCGACAGTGAAACAATACACGGGATTCGTATTTACTGATTCACTTTCCTTTTCTCTCCCCTCCCCCTCCCCCTCCCTTCCTCCCTTCCTCCCTTCCTCCCACCCACCATCTCCACCTCCTGTACCGTTTTTCAAAAGTTGGATTCAAGCTTGTGGTCAACATACATCTTTAATTTCAAACTAAGGCGGTGACAATTTAGCACGTTAATGTGTAATGATGGTAGACAATGAATAAAAGAACAGCCTCTGCCAAACCGGTCGGGACCCAGGAAAAGGTCTATATTTATTAGAAGCAAACAGAAGTCGATTGAAGAAGTCATTCGTTGTTTGTTTGGTTATTTGGCTAGAAGAGCTCAGATCAACACTGTAAAGAATCCATCTTTAAACAGAGAATAAAACATTACACGCGTTATTTTGCTCAAAAGGAAAAACAGAAACTGATAGAAAGTTACGTAATACTTCGCTAAAACAAAACTTATATTGCTACATTTGCCGTTGTCTTTTAGCAGAATGTCACTCCCCGTTATATTTTGTTGTACATTGTTGATCACTTTCATGGATTTATTTATTCTCGGTATGCATTTGTTTTAGGAAAAAATAGTTTTTTAATTTTTTTTTATGTAAATTCCATATGTCGTTACTTTCTTGTTTTGATATATTTAGCTTCATGATGAATTCTTGACGTTTTTTTGGTGTCTTTTTTTGTGTGGATGATTTATATTTGCATATCTTCTCGTATTAACACCATATTATTTTAATATTTCATTCTTCTATATATTTTTTTCCTAAAAAATAATAGAGAAAAATTTCGGCCATATTCATGAGCGATATTCTTTACTCTCAATGTAGTATAGAAAGTTACAATGAGGGACGGGAGTAGGTGAAGACGGGGAGCTGCTCTTAATTGTTCATTCCTTTCTATTAATCAGTGTTGAACCTTATTATATCACTGTTTCAAGCAAATTAGAGGAAATTAATATACATAATGTACACATTTCGATAATTCAATAACAGAACCTGGTGGTCGTATAAACTTCAAAGGTACAAATGAACCATTCTTTTCATATGAGACAGTTTTTTTTCTTTTCTGTCTTCCCTCTTCAATCTTCTTCGTATATAGCTTGAAATTTTCGTTTTCGCAGAAAGAAAAAATATATATATAACTCTTCAAAATAAGAATGATTTATATGTTGCAAATTAATTTATTTATGGCATTTGCGGCTAGAAACCTTTCTCAATGCCATGTTTTTGTAAAAAATTTTTTAGCAAATAGATGTTTAGGCGGAACACCTGTAACTTTGAATTAACATATATACATAGATATGCAGAAATACATAGAAATATAATACATAAATATACATAGAAATATAACACATAGAAATACATAGAAACATATAGAAATACATACATATATATATATATACATACATACATATATATACATACAAATACAGAAATACATAGAAACATATATACATACATACATATATATACATACAAATACAGAAATACATAGAAATAAAATACATAGAAATACATAGAAATACACAGAAATACATAGAAATATATAAAAACACAGAAGTATAGAAATACATATTCATATATAGAAAAAAGAAAGACAATACTTTGATAGCGATGTCAGTTGTCTTTGTTTGTATTGCTGTTTGTTTGTTCGTTTGTTTGCTTGTTTGTTTGTCTGTTAAAAAGATCGAGCTGAATCAATTGACTTTTCTTTGTTCATGTCTCTCAATCCTCCCCCCCCCCCAACCCTACGCCTCTCCCTGAAATTATCATTTCTCCAGTTTCTTGACACAAAATATACATCGTCATATATCGTACTTTTATCTTTAATCTTCCTAAAAATGAGAATAAAAAAAGATCAAGTTGGAGACATTTTCGCACAACATTGACATTGAATATTTTAATTAATTCATGCATTATATATACCACGTTTCTTTTTATTTCCTTCATTTTTTCATTCTTACTTTTATTTATTTATTTCAAATTTGTTCCAAAGAATAAAAAGAGGCTCTAGAATTAGTTAGTCATTCGGCAAACTTCCACCTTTCAGTATTTCCCCGCTATATAGCTCTGACATATTTAATCTAGCGAAAATGATTGCGTAAAATATGCAGCAAATTTATAACGCAATAGTTATCAATGTATATGACCTATCCTAGTTTTTTTGTGACTTGAAGCCAAAAAGAAAACTGATTCGAAACGCTTTATACACCCTAGAAACCAAAAGTGTGTGTTGAAACGGGTAAAATACTTGATGTAAAAAATAACATAATAAAAAAAAATATAAATATATATATTTTTTTTTAAAGTCGTGCTTTTTTTTTAATTTTGACATTTTGGTTGGAACGAATTGCCATAATTTTTTCGGTTACATTTCTCTTCATTTTGTTTCCATGAAGGGCTTAAATTTTAAAATTTAATTAATTCCGAAAAAAAAACGATAATTTTGGTTTGTTCTTGTGTGTTGCTCAAACGTGTCAAATTTTTTCATGTCATATCATATCATACTTTATTTAAATTTTATCTCGTTTGGTTGAAACGAATTGCCATTTTTTTTCTGTTAATTTTCACTTCATTTTGTTTGATTTTAATGTTAAAAATTTAATTGATTCTGAAAAATGCGATCATCTTACTTTATTGATGTTTCTCTTTTGATGATGAAATTTGGAGATCAAGTTTGATGAAAAATTTTCAAGTGTCTTATTATATCTTGTCAAACATTTAAATAATAACAACGAAACATTTCTTTGTTATACTTTTCAATTAACCGTACATGTAGATGTTATCTTGTTATCTTAGCCAGAATTATCAAGTTTTCTTTTGTTAATCACAACTACTTGCTCACTCACACAGACACACACAGACAGGAAAAATAATAATAATTGCTACAGGTTTATTATACCTTTATAACAAAGGTTAAAAAATTAATTTTATCGCAGTAAATATTTCCACTTATCCTAAACGTTTCGAAGAATCAACAGGTTTAGATAAAATCGTAACCTAAATAACCAAAAAAACGTAACTTTGATTTGATTTAATTTCTTCCTTTAGACTATAATTAATAAACTCCTGTCGTTAATCGTTGATTGTGTTAAAGGGCTTTATAAAGAAGATTACCAATTAAGTTTTTCACCAGGCGTTCCACGCGCCCGTTTGAACGTTACCGTTATGTACCGGAAGTAGCGACACGTGTACCGGAAGTCATAAAGCGTGTTCACATTGGCTGAAGCAACTGAGTACCGGAAGTAGGATCCTGTCAGCGCAGCCAACAGGAGGTTTTTAGTATATATAGTTGAAACAAACATAATCCGTCTTAAAATCTTGATGCTTTTGAAGAAATATCCACATATCAGATAAAAAAATTTTTTTTTTTTTTTTTTAAAAACTCGTATAAAAGATTGAGATTAAAAAAAAATATGGAAATAAAAATAATAATAGAAAGAGAACTTAACGATAATATAGAGGGGAAAAAAATACACTCCTTGTTTTGGGGGGTGATTTTTGTCTTTTTTTGGTTGTTTAAAGATGATTGGATAAGGGGTGAAACAATTCAAACCGAGGAAGCAAAAAAAGTTTTTCGCTAAACGGTTCCAGACGGAAGCAGCTGAAACCTGACTTAAGAAATGACCACAAAATAAAAAAGTCAAGAAACGAAAATATAAAACAGATTTTGTTTTTCTTTTCTTTTTTTGGATACAAAATTATTTTCTTTTTCTTTATATTGAGCTTATATTTTGCGGAACTTTTTCATTCCGGAGACTGATTACAGACCAACTAATGTTTTCATTATTCATAATCACATAATCTTTTATTAAAGAAAAGAAAGGGGTGGGGGAAGAAAGACAAAAACATGTGGAGAAAATAGATAATTTTTTTTTGGAAAGATGCATTACTTCCAGACGAATTGTTTCAATTTTTTTTAATTTGTTCATTAATTCAAGAAGACAAATGAAACATCAGATTTAGCAATAAAGACAATGAGGTTGTATTTCTTCATTGGGGAGGAGTGAAATAATATTTGACAGTTGATTCATCTGTCCGTCTTGTTGGTCTTTTCTTCAGATAGGAACAGGGAAGTTATTTAATATAATTTTCGATTTATTTTTTTATTTTTTATTTCGTATATAAATACAACCACGTCACATGCATATCGAGTCATATGTGTCAAATGTGTCTTTGAGTCTCAGCCGTGAACAGGAACAACATTATTATAGTACAGACGAGAATTTGTTACTTTTTATGACGAAAGTTTTAATCCGCCTTCCTAGGATACAACACTTATATACACGCTGTTTACAATTCTGGAAAGTTTGACGTGCTTTATTTTTCGTGGAGCTATCACGAAAGCAGTGGTGAAGAAAGTTCGAGGCGGTGTAGGGAAAAAAATAATTTGATTTTCCGAAAATTTGTTACGGACATTATATCAGTGGACTGCATAAAGATCTGAAAACTTCCCAAATCAAAGTTGAATCGTTCATATCAGAAACTTTGCTGCAGCGATTTTATTATTCTTACCTATTAATTTTTTTTATGGTTTTACTTTCTTATTGTTAAGCGAGCAAAATTGGAAAAAGTGTAACTTACCGTGTAAAACGCCACCCCATGTCTCTGTGTTATACCAGTCCTGTGATATTCTTCTCGCAAGGATAAGTAGACGTCTATTTACAGCCGTTTTATATATTGTTCAGTAAATACCAATCCAGTCTATGTACCAAGTTCACTTCAAATCTACTTTGCTGTGCGAAATCAGGACTCGATTCTTTTTCTAAATCCCAGCACCTCTTTACTATAAATAATTAACATATCATCTATATTTTTTATGTCAGTTAGAAGAAGTCAATTGAACCTTCCTTTGTGCCAAATTCTAAAATATTAACATACTACTATAGCAGAAATCTCGTTGTGTTGGTTTTATTATTATCATAATTTATGCAAAAAAGGGGCGGAGTTTGATATAATTCTCGCATCAGACACACCCAAATGACCTATATAAAAACAGTGCTTCGGATTTGTATCAAATGGAAGTCTCTTTTTAATTGAATAGTTAACGTTCTATTTGATATGACTTAAAATTGAAATCATAATTTTATCACTTTTAGTGACAAATTTTGCTTATTAAATCAACTCAATTTATTTTCATTTATGCACCCAAAAAGAATCTTCGCTGTGGATTTCTGGTGATCTTTTTCTTTTCGTTTTCTCGCTATCTTGGGAATTGATATTGTTCAGCACATTTGAAATACAATTTTCGATTTTGGAAAGTGATGTATGCAATTTCGCGGTATAATTGGTATATATATTTTAAATTGGAGTGACTACCCCCAACCAGCCCTCCCTCCCCCCTCCACCCCGCCTCGCCCAGAAAAAAAAAGGTGTTAAGAAAAGGACAACGAAGCATTTTGTTGGTGTTTTACAGTTAGTGTATATGGATTATTGCAACATGGAGCTTTACGATTCAGAAATAAATGAAAACAGCAACGACAATATGGACGATGAACGATTGGAAGACGAAGAAGAAGAAAATAGTTTGCAAGAAAATGATGATGATGATGAGAACGAAGAAAATTCTTCTTCGCCATCTTCTTCGACATCATCGACCGGAGACGACGGCAAGAAAAAATCCGGCGCAGCTCCGTCAAGTAACGGTGACAGAAAGAAGGGCGGAACGAGCGTAAAGGATAAAGAACCACACATGGTACAGCGGAGAAACGCCCGCGAGAGACGGCGCGTTCAACTCGTCAACGATGGCTTTACGCGACTTCGTCGAAAAATCCCCACCGAACCCCGCAACAAGAAACTCTCCAAAGTTAAAACTCTGCAATGTGCGATCAATTATATTTTACATCTTCAAGAAACATTAGATGAGGCGGATAAGTTACAGAGAGCGGCTGGGATGATGGATTTTTCACCGGCGGGTTTAGGGGGTAGTATGACCACGATGAACCCGTCACCATACAATAACGCGCATCATATGGGTAACCAACAGGGCCATCACGAGGGACTTACGTCGGTACCGATGCAAGCAGGTACTTGTTACAACGACTCATGGGGTTACTTCGAAAATCCTCCCATGGTAAGTTGAACTATGTATATATGTTTGATCGTATGGTTTTTTCATTGAAATTATGTATATTTCTTGGCTAATTGATACAAACAATAAATAGTAATTAAATAATACGACACGTGGAAATGTTGTTTAAGGGTTTATCCATGCATGTTTACATTAATTTCAAGTCTAGGTATATTAGAAAACAGAATAAATATTGTTGAGCTAGAACATGAAAAAAACAAACAAGCAAGGAATGAAAAACACCGGAGTCGAATTACTTTTTCATTCTTTTATCTGGGTGATACACGAATTAAACTGTGTAGGATGAAGACTGTCGTAAGGAACGTTCCGTTGTTTGGTAGACAACCCTCCCCTCACCCCCCTCCACCCCACCCCACCCCACCCCCCAACAGCAGCATTCTTGTATTTATCAACCCGAATAATTAAATCAGATTAGATCAGATCAGCAAAAGGAGAACCTTGGATAAACTTTTCGCTTTTTTTAAAGAATATATTCTTATATTGATGTTGACAATTTTTAAAGAGGTTGGGGGGGGGGGGCTAGGAAATTTGGGGAAGGGAAAAATGAGAGAAATATGAGGAAGAACAAGATGTCCCTTAATTTATTTAAGAACGGCCACGTAGCCTAATGGATAAGGCATCCGACTTCGGATCGGAAGATTGGGGGTTCGAGTCCCTTCGTGGTCGAGAGTAATTTTAGATTTCATTTTTTTGCATTCACTGTTGTAAGGAGACCCAATTACTGTCAAAATAAATGTCAAAGTTACTTTTCGATGCGATATTCCTATGCATATGTTGGTATAAGTAACTTCCCACCCTCGGCATATATTGGATTAAAACCGCTTCTCGGCCTTTTGGCTAAGATCATGTGTAGTATCTGTTCCCTTTCGAGGGGAATGGTGATGCACACCCGACGATGATCACACAGTCACAGTCCCGATGTAAGGGGACTGGGGCTGAGAGCGGATCAGTCGTTTGGTAGTTTGGTTTTCGTGCCCAGGTTCTTTCCTGGGTGACTTTTTCTTAAAAAGTATATTGGATTAAAACCATGATCCTTTGGGGGAGAGAGAGGCTCGAGGTTCGATTCCAAGATAGGAACAATACCCATTCCACAAGGATGCATTGCTACAATCAGTTTGAGAACGGTCTTAAGAAGTTAAAGTTGTTTCTTGTTGTACACACTATATATGTGTGAAGTGGCTACTATGTAAAGATAATAATTTTTTTAATTTAATATTATTTCAAAGCTATGTAAATGTTGTAAAGATTAATATTAGGATTTATACTTACACTAATATCGCCAGTTTTGCGGGTAGGGAGGGGAGTTCGGGAGGGGACGAATGAAAAAAATCTAAGGAAAATCGAGGTGTCCCTTCGTCTGTGAGCTAACAGCCGACTAGTCAAAAGGAAGTCGGCAAGATTGAAATTTAGAGTCCCTTCGTAGTTGAGCGTAATTTTAGATTTTTAGTTTTCCAATTTTCTTAAAAAAATTTCATGAGAAATGCACGATGTAAACACTGCATGGGAAAATGGTGTAGGGAACGTTCCGCCTAAATAAAAAAATATATAATATTAGATATGGCAGCGTGAGTATTCTTTACCTCATCATTATATAAGATACAATGTTATGTAAAAACGATTTTTATTTCTTTCGTTAACTAACGGCCACGTAGCCTAATGGATAAGGCATCCGACTTCGGATCGGAAGATTGGGGGTTCGAGTCCCTTCGTGGTCGAGCTTAATTTTTGATTTTTAGTTTTCCAATTTTCTTAAATTTCTTTCACGAAAAATGCACGTTGTATATATATACTGCATGGGGGAATGCGGGTAGGGAACGTTCCGTTGTTTGGCCCCTACCCCTCCATGCCAATCCTTTTAATCATCAAACTAAAGAAATAAAGCAGGGGTACAAAGTTCTCAGGATTTCGGGTTGGTAACAACTTTCCGTTTTTGAGGTTTTTTTTATAATCATATGTCTCATTGTCAGGGGTGAGGCTAGAGAAAGCTTTTGGATTTTTTGTCTAGTAATTTTATATTTTGTAAACTGAGAAAAATTATAATATTAGATATGGCAGCGTGAGTTTTCTTTACCTAACCATTATATAAGATACAATGTTATGTAAAAAAGGGTTTCCATTACTTTCGTTTTCTAACGGCCACGTAGCCTAATGGATAAGGCATCCGACTTCGGATCGGAAGATTGGGGGTTCGAGTCCCTTCGTGGTCGTGCGTAATTTTAGATTTCATTTTTGCATTCACTGTTGCAAGGAGACCCAAATACTGTCAAAATTAATGTCAAAATTAATGTCAAAGTTACTTTTCGATGCGATATATCCATGCATAGGTTGGCATAAGTAACTTCCCATCCTCGGCATAGAGACCATTGAGACCATGATCCTTTGGGAGAGAGAGTGGCTCGAGGTTCGATTCCAAGATAGGCACAATACTTTTACGATTATGTGTGAAGTGGCTACTATATGTAAACCTAACGTTATTTTTTTTTCGATTTAATATTATTTCCAAGCTATGTAAATGTTGTAAAGGATTAAATATAAGAATTTATACTTAAACTTGTGTCGCCAGTTTTTCTGGTAGGGAGGGGAGTTCGGGGGGAAGAATGAGTAAAATCTAAGGACAATCGATCGAGGTGTCCCTTCGTCTGTGAACTAACAGCCGACTAGCCAAAAGGAAGTAGGCCACGTAGCCTAATGGATAAGGCATCCGACTTCGGATCGGAACATTGGGGGTTCGAGTCCCTTCGTGGTCGAGCGAAATTTTTATTTTTATTTTTCCAATTTTCTTGAATATCGTTCATGAGAAATGCACCATGTAAATACTGCATGGGGAAATGGTGTAGGAAACGTTCCATTGATTGGCCCCTACCCCTCCATGCCAATCCTTTTAATCATCAAACTAAAGAAATAAAGCAGGGGTACAAAGTTCTCAGGATTTCGGGTTGGTAACAACTTTCCGGGGGGGGGGGGGGGG
>JAIPMN010045887.1:4049-30716 GCA_020650975.1 Apostichopus californicus | reverse complement strand
CATTTGCTCATTTTTCGCTCTCTTACCTCTTCTCCTGGTAGTCTACCCAGTAAGTCGGAGGCCTGAAAGGAAGAGAAAGGTTATTGTCATGAGATGTTAAAATTGTGTTTCAGCTTTATAAGGAAGATAAATTGGTCTTAAACTCGTCATTAAACACAGAGTGACGTCACCAGACACTGAGTGATGTTATTAAATTATGAGTGCTGTCATTAAGCACTGAGTGACGTCATAATGATGACCTTCTCACTGAGATAATGAGATGAATGAATACCATGGAAGACAGAGAAGATGACGAGTAGAGTAATGAGGGCAGTGTTCAAATATAAAACTCGGAACATCATGGTTGGATGGATTTATGGTCAAACAAATATCAAAATTTTGCTTAGCCTACATAGCAACCTTTTGGTCACTCCCCCCTTAGCCCCCTCCCCCTTTCCTTACCCGTTCATCTTAGAAGGTCTGTTTTTATCGTATTGTAAGTCGTGTAACGATCTCCAGTTTATACCCTACCCCGTTCCTTTAATCCTCCCTTTGTCCCTCCACTGTTTATCTCCTACCTCTCCTCTTCCCCTGTTGCTTTCTTCTCTCCATCCCTTGTCTACTAATCCCCTTACATCTATCTCTTTGTGTTCACCATGCTCATTAACCTGTCTGTATTCTGTGCGTGTTTTTGTCCCTTCTGTTACTTTTACTTGTCATTTAGCCTTTGAAGAAGATCCTGCTAGGATCGAAACGTCAGGCCAACTTCCTTTTACACATAGAAAATATGACGAAAGTTCGGGAGTACGATCGTGGAAGGGAGACTACTATTAATTGTTTCCTGCAACCTCCATTTTTACCATACCTCGTCACAAGGGTTTCTAACGTACACGTTGTATTGTACTATATATAGATCCTGGACAAATAAGTCCTTGTCGTTGGACAATTTAAATAATATAAATAAGGTTACTTCAGTATGGAGACCTAGCCGCTCTCCTCCCATAAGGATCTCTAAGGATTTTTTTCCATCTATGATATGTTAATTTCAAAAAAATGAATCAAACCAGAGACAGTATGCTATATGATAATTAGGTCATGCATGTTTATGTCGATTGACTTTATTTGGGTTCAAGTTTAATGAATCAGATTAATGTCCTAAAGTGCGACCTGTGATTACATTAATTATCACTTCATTAATGTACACACATTTGCGGTTGTGTAAGGTTTCGTTTCATGTTAAAGAAGTAATATAACACAGCAACGTGTATGGCTCTTTTATAGGAACACATGAGTATGGTTCCATTTCAGATGAAATGGCGTTGAAAGAATAGAGGAATATGGACAGTTTAAAGTAAATTATGGAAAGTAGTTTTCTAGCCCCAACAGAAAGTTGAACAAAATAGGAAACCCATTATGATGAAACAATGATGTAAAATTCGTAATATCGTCACAGGGGTTCCTAAAGTATAGTGTGAGCCTGACAGGAAGTAGACACTTGACAACATGTAACATTGCGCCAATTTCAAGAGTGTCGAGTAAATGAAAATCATTTCCAAGATTAACGCTCTGTCATACCGTGACCTGTATCACCTACTAATGTCACATAGTTCACTGATCTGAAACAGTTTAAAACAACTATAATACAAAAGTCAACTGAATCTTTTATGTCAATATCTTAAAGTGAGAAAGTCACCAAGACTAGTTAAATCTCTTCAGCTATGCAAACTCTAACACTTTCATCCATTGACCAAACATATCTTCCGTAGCGGCTGCAACAGAATACCTACAGCGATATACTAAATGATTATGTCCTCTGTCTGTTATACCAGACAATCGTATCTCTAAATCAGTGTAGTCGGTATTTCAGACAAATCAAAGGTGATGTTTCAGTTATAGCATTGATTATGTCATTTTCAACGTAGGGATAATTCGATCATCAATAACGGTGTTTATAAACGATAAAATCATATTCAAAATTCTTAAAAATATAATCTGCAACATTAACAGCTCTTTCGTTAACTAATTATTCTTTTAAGCGTTTTGCTTGGAGAGTTATCATTGTATTGAGACGACATGAACTATTCGTATGGAACACCCAGTGTTTCCTGCACGTAATGGTATGTTAGTTAAAGCCAATAGAATTTTATAACATCCTCATATCTGAACGAAAAATGGAAATAAAGTTGTAAAGTTGATTCAAACAGAATCACTTGAAGATATACGGGGAAGCTATACGGGGGCAGCTATACAGGTGCAGCTATACGGGGACAGCTACATTAAGCTACAAGGTCGGTTGAAATGACTGTTATGCGACTGTTACTACTGTTGTAAGTGGTATGATTAAAATTTTTACCAAAATTAAATGAACATAAAATATCCTGACATTATTCATTACAAACTGAAACTACTAGAATCGAGTATCCTTAACTTATTGCTGTATCTTTGCATGCAGTGCAACTTTCAAGGAAGGAGTTTTAGGATTTGAAAAGAAAAATTATACATCATCAACAATATAACAGTTTTCTTAGGAAGTTAAAGAGGAGTGAAGCTAAAAAAATGATTAGATTGATTGTGATCCTTATACTTTAATGTAAGTGAATATGTTTCATTGTTATTAATATGTACTTGAGATGAATTGTTTGAATTATAAAGTAGTTGTTTGAGTAATGATAGAAACACGGGGCTACATTCAGGGTCAGAAGGAAGTAAATTGGATCGCAGTTATGCAATAGAATCAAGCGGAAGGGATCT
This sequence comes from Apostichopus californicus, assembly GCA_020650975.1. Taxonomy (NCBI): domain Eukaryota; kingdom Metazoa; phylum Echinodermata; class Holothuroidea; order Aspidochirotida; family Stichopodidae; genus Apostichopus; species Apostichopus californicus. The sequence continues at coordinate 27,986 of JAIPMN010045887.1, read as the reverse complement.
GGAAGTCATGTTGTACAAAACATGTTGAATTTCATAAAGACGTTAACCCTCCCCCCCCCCCTTTACCCCATCCATGATGATCCACCCCAACAAGTTCCCGTTATGGCAACATCTATGTTGCCTTTTAAAGCTTATAATTCTGACAGCAATCAAGTACATTTAAGTGACAAATGTTATCACAATATTTATATTAATAATAAGTGTGAATGAAAATAAAAAAGGCGCATGTTTATTATCAGCAATAGCTGCCATAAAGGTGAATTATCTCTCACCTGCCATCCACCTGTCTGCAAATCCAGACGAGAAGAAGAAGAAGTGTAGCGAGAACTCCAAGAAGAAAAGGGGAGATAATTACAAACTGTATGAATAAAATGAAAGAGATCAATGTAAATTATCAGTGCAGATTTATTCTTCATTTGTCTGGATTGAAATCATCACCATTAAATTAATCTGATATATGTTGCCTCTCGATGATAACTTCACATCAGCTGAGTAATCGATCTAGTTGCTTCCGTAATTTGGATCTTATTCGTTTACTATCATTATAATCTCAGTTATATAGTTGATCAGTTTATAATCTTTATATATCAGTAGAATTCCCAATCAGTTTACTATCAATATCTTCTTAGTTATATAACCATTCAGTTTATAATTGTTATCATCTCATTAATATAACAGATCAGTTCTACACTTAGTTATCCTACATAAAACATGTGAAACAACTCAAATAGGAATAATTCTTGAACTTAATTAAGATATTTATACCTCCTTTTCAGCACCCGAATATTCGCCTGTATCCATTTCTGCTTAGTAATGCATTCGTTTGTTTTAACTAACTTTCCATTCAAAAATATTACTGAACTGTTCTTGTATTTACGCGTTGACCGATGAATGAGACTACTTGAATTGTATCTACTCTGAATTCCTGTCTTAATTACTACATGCAAGATCATATATCGATGTAAAACTGTACCAAATTGATAAACATTATGTATATTGATGGCTTGAAAATGAAACTAATACTCATCAGATAATAAGTCAAGCCTATTTTATGCACATTTTGCTCTGCATGCAGATTTACAGGCCAAAATGTACATAAGAAATATTTCTTTGATAGTTTAATGTTATCAAATGGTGTGATGCGCAGTCCCCGGTAGCTGCATAATTTTTAGAAATATTTTCAGGAAGAAGCTTAACCTCAACATTTTACAGAACTTGTCTCAGAGCCTGAGCGGGGTCGGGGGGCTAACGTCTCGGGAAACAGCAACATGTTTAGATCTGCTGGACTTCAGCTGCAGCGTTTGCAGATATGTTGCGTTCTCTCTTCGTACAAAAATTTATTTATGAGCAATACATTTGCATCGGATTGTAGTGTAAGGCGCTGATGAGCCGATGAGGAAAGAGGAGGGGTGGGGGGGGGGGGGTGATGGAACAGGGGGTTATCTCGGGGAGGGGGTAAGGGTAACATGGGGTTGCCTCGGTTAGCTGATGCATATTTATTAGCCTAATGTTATCCAAATATGGGGAAATACAGACATTACGAAGTAACTGAGCGAACGATTCTGTTTTCGTTTGATAACTTTTACTTTCTTAAGTGTACGAACACGCTGAATTTGTCTTCCATTTGTCCGACTTGGCATCAACTTGAGACAGAGTTTTGATTTTCTCCGGGGACGCAGTGTGACACCCGACACTCCTGTTCGTATGCCTAAGAGGTCGTGTTCTCAATTTATAATAGGGAAATTATATTTCCTGTTTACGAATACAGTTTTATTGTAAGTAAAGATCTCTTTCAGTATCATATTAGTCTCACTAGGCGTTCACTCTTAACTTTATAGTTTACAAAAGATGTACATATGATAAGAAAAATATATAATTAAATTTATACTGATAATTAAACCCAGTTTCTGCTTGGTTAAAATGACAACTATGACAATGACAACTATGTGAAACGAAAGAAATATGTGCCCGTTCTATTTCAAGGCAAATCATTCATGTATGATAATGTTTGCCAGTACGTGTACATTTTTTGCGCTTTTCAAGCGCCTATCGAAGGGTTTTGGGGTGCCCCCCTCCCACCCCTGCATACGTATTTCAAACTAACACTAGCATTTCAAAGTAGTGAAAGCACAACGTTGTATTTATACTTTCATATTATACATGATATGAGTCAAACTATGCCTCACAAGGTATTGTTTGAAATCTAAAGTTTCCCTTTTTCTGGGGAAGGATTACACCCCCCCCCCCCCTCACATACCATGTCGGCTTTAACAACACCATGTAATAAAAGAGAACGAGTGTAATATCTTTGCCTTTGTAAGTCTTTGATGTTATAATTTTCAGTTAATGTTACCCATTATGATATTTCGAGTACAGTTCATCTAGTCCCAACGGTTGTTTTACATTTTTGATCTCTGTCTTGTTTTCGCTTACTTTTTATTAAAACACTTTGCAGCCTTTAGTTTTATTTTTATAACCAAGCTATTGGTATTGCGTCGCAAATTTAAACATTTGTTTCATTTATTTATATTTTATTTATTTATTGTTGTTTAATCTGTTTTGTCTCGTATTGTACAAAGCCAGTGATATCCGCTGATATAGATGTTGCTTTTTTTCAAAATATATTCGGAGACTGCGGTTTACAAAGGAACCACGGGCGAGAACTAACATAATACGGTAGGCCTATACCTTTCTCCAAAATTTCAAATATCACTTATCCTGAATTACATCAGTTCCCTTGTTGTAGTTCGAATAATCAACATATTCCGATGTGTAAACATGGAGGTAAAACAGTTTATAGCTCCATGGTGTTAATAAGTAAACTTAAGACTGTGTCAAGCATTGTGTTGATTTCGTTTGCTTGGACAAGAATTAAGTCAAATTTTTGCTGATTTATTATTCACTTGTAAGTAAATCAACAACAAACAACAAGTCAACAGACATTCACATAGTTGGTAAAACCTTTAAATACATGTATAAAACTTGAAATGTGACTATTATGACGTCACTGTGACCATACCTTTCACTTTTCTTGATTTCAAGGATGATGGAATGGATTCAACCGGAACAGTGTCTGGCACATCGTATGAATAAAACCTATAGAGAGAAGAGGAATGTCCTCCTAGTCAGGTTTATTGTTTACCAAATAAATAAAGATAATCAAAGAAAACAACAAATAACAAGGAAGTAAATCACATCTGATTGATCAATCTGATCAGAATGAATTATAATCACAAGTCTGTGTTTCAAAGATTTCACGAAAAATAAATTAGAATGAACATAGTAATGTAGATGATAATGATGATGTTTTTGAACTGCTGTATGGTAGATTGTATATGCTTGATAGTAATTGTAAATTGTACAGCCGTCCACATTCTCAGAAGTGGCTAAATTGTTTATATGTTTAACTTTACAAATAATTTAAATGTTGTTCAAACATGAAGAAATACAACATTGTACACAAAAACGGAGTAAAACACGATCCTTGTAACAACCGCATGCTCGGATCACGTGATTTATATCGTATGTTATGTTTGGTAAATTTATTGATTTTATAGTTCGTCTTAGTGAATCCTTCTCACTTTAAATGATAACTAAAACGTCTGAGATTTTTAAAGTTTACTGCTTAAATATGGTATCTAGAAATAATGAATCTTAAAGCTGAAATATTGTTTCTTAATCCTCAAATAGTTTAAGATGCTACAAATTAAATTTGTTATCGTAATGAAGGGATGACAGTTCTGCAAAAAAACTTGCTCTGAAACGGAGAAAGAATGGAAGGGACAAGGGTAGAAGGGTAGCAACATTCTTGATTGGGCGCAACAACTGGTTCTCTCCGGTTACTTCAGTAAAAATATAAAGACAGAATGTTAGAATTACATGAAAAAGGCAGATATACCAAGGTTCCTTGCTATTTAGGTATTTATTCATTATCACCCTTCAATAATTTTATCACATTGCACGCGCTGTTATTTCGTCACCGATCCAAATCCAATTTTATAAAAATTATTACACTTCTGTGTATTTGAGTAGAATAAAGCTTGCACGGTTTCACCTCCTGAATTGCATTGAATACATCCAAATCTCTGACGGAGTTGTCGCGATCGCAAAGATGCATCCTTTTTAAGCTTTGCCAACAGCGGTCCAAGTCTAGTTCGTTTGCAGTTAAGGGTGAAATAAGGAGAATACATTCAAGAAATGTAACTGTCTTCATGACTCTCTTGTTATTACCCACGTAAACTTAACTAAATTAAAAAGGTAGCAAGGAAATAAGTTAGTGATATGTTTTCTTAAAGTTTTGAACAACACGTACACGTATCGTTTGTCTTGTGTTTACTGTACTTCAGGAAGTTTACGTTCGAGTTCGTGTTCATAAGGAAAAAAATCACGGTCCTCCCGATGATCTCGTCAGCTAGAAAACTACTCTGATAATGACAGCACAAGTAAATATTTACTTACACTCGTCTAAGAATTTGTGTTAACTAAGGAAGGGTTTGCTTGGTCGGTTGCTTACTGTTTCACCTGCATATGATGATAAAATATAATTCGTTTGTTAACACAAAAACTTTTTGCCCCAGATGGAGATCCTTCCTAAACGTAGATGTTTCTGTAATGACCCCTCCCGAGAATATACAATCAATTGCTCTACCCCATTCACGATGTTAAGATGTTATATTTTCGGAGATTAGGGCCGAGCGTAAACCCCACTTTGATCAATTGTAGTTCGTTACAAAAATGGCTTTACAATATGATTGGTCCAATAAATTGAATGGCTGACAAATCGTTCGAAGGTACCAAATTGCACGAAGCTCTAGCTATATTCGCAGGTGGTGTATTGTAGGCTAAATACATTCTCTTAAAGGAGTGAAGAGAATTTACTGTCCACACTTCCAAGTGCAAGTTCATAACTATCGCTGGCAAAAGCGGGATTAGGTTCGCAAAGATGATAAATTGTTTACGTTAACGTTGGAATCAAGTGTTCATCAACGTAAACGAACAACCAACTAAGAGACATAGTGGCGGAGCATCCATACAGTCAGGGGGCGGATGCACCCCCACCCCTGGCGGACTCAAATTGACTGTTGGCGCCCTTTGCAGCTTTTAACCACTTTTTACTTATTCGCGATTATTGACTTTTTTATTGCGCTCTCATCCACCTATTGACATTTTTCACATTTTGTTGGTGTAATTTTCTGACAAAATTTATCGGCATTTCCGTTGTAAGGTGTTTTCGATCTATTTTTAGACGATACGCCACGCGCAGTGGCTAAAATAGTAATAAACACCAAACTTTAAGTCGGCATGCAGTGTACGTTATACGCCGCTCCATGCTCAGTGTGTTGATTAATGCAGTACGTTATTTGTTAGTTGACAATCGGAAAGTGTGTAACGGGATACCATAGGCATATACTTGTTTCATCTCTGATATCACAAAATGCCTAAATATAAACCATCTGGATATGCAAATAGAAAATGGAAGGCGCTGAAAGAAGTAGCATCAAAGTGCCATAGTCTGGATGGATTTTTTAAAAGTGATCAATTAACAAAACCCCCAGAAAAGAGCGATGACGGAAGGTAGGAAATGGAATGTTTTATGTTACGTTTATTACTGCCGTACTTGGTGAACGTACAACAGTGGGTAATGATTACAGACTTTAACAACAGTGGGGACTAGCGTGGGAGAATGCGGCGTCATAATCAGGGCTGAAATTAAAGAGAGGCCATAAGACCACTGATAACTGATAAGAAGAAATAGTGAAAGGATACTGACAAAGAAAATAAAATCTATGAGCGTACAGAGAATAATTGTAATAAAATATAACTGTTAGCAAACTGCTCATCAACTAGAAAACTTGTGTAAGAGAATGTGTAAAAATAAGTTGGCCTGACGTTTCGATCCTAGCAGGGTCTTCTTCAAAGGCTAAATGACAAGTAACAGTAACAGAAGGGACAAAAAACACACGCAGAATACAGACAGGTTAATGAGCATGGTGAACACAAAGAGATAGATGTAAGGGGATTAGTAGACAAGGGATGGAGAGAAGAAAGAAAGAAACCAACAGGGGAAGAGGAGAGGTAGGAGATAAACAGTGGAGGGACAAAGAGAGGATTAAGGGAAAGGGGTAGGGCATGAACTGGAGGACAAAGACAGAAAGGGTGGAAGAGAGCTATTAGAAGAAGAGTGATGGGGAGGGGGACAAGGGGAGGAGGGGGGACAGAAGAAAAAGTTAGTCATGTCCTTCCTGAATGTTGAGCCCATGAGGTTGAATAGTGCGAAGGCGTTGTATCCACAGCCTCTCTCTGCTGACTCGTACTAGGTCAGTACGGCTACCTAAGGATTCAATCCCCTGTAGGGACATGTCGTTAATGGTATGGCTGGGAAGGTTAAAGTGTTCTCCAACTGGGAACTCAGTCTTCATGGTGTTGACTGTGGATCTGTGACCATAGAATCGCTTCTTAAGGGTGGTTTTGGTTTCGCCAACTGCCGCAAACTCTACAAGAGATTTAAATATACGTCCACTACCTTCTACCTATAGTTAAATCGATGGCTACGCAACAATGTGTTATCTAGTCAGACTCCTACCAACGAGAAGTGCTACTTAAATTCAAGATGATAAACTGAACATAACAAGAATCATTCCTCCTTTCAAACTGTATGTATGACGTATTGTTGTCTAAAAACATAGGCGTAGGAGCCCACAATGAAGTGGGGGTGGGGGGGTTAGGGGGGCTGTAACGACCTGTCCGAAAAATATATCAAAAATATTTCGCTCGCTCCGCGCGCGTTCAACATGTTAATGAATATATAAATTACATAAAATAATTTGCTGTGTTATTACCGAAATGGTGAATAAGTCGGGCAAGCTTTGAAGTTAATTTTAATTACCAAGGAGATTTTTTAAACTATTGATTTCCTTTAGCTACATCATTGTCATTTATTTTTCTTTCAGTAGGTGCCCGACAAATTCTCAGCATATTGCCCGAATTCTCACAAACATATTTGGTTGGGGGAGGTGGGGGGGGGCTGCAGTCCCCTCCCCAGTCCCCCGCCTCCTACAATGTACGCCTATGTCTATTAACCCTCCTCTATTCAAGTTTCATTCGACTGGTTAACATTACAGCATGTGGGGTTACATTAAACAACCAATTTAAGCAAGTTTGCTTATTTAAAGTAAATCTTACAAAGAATAACCAACAAATAAGAACGCGACGTATGCAATAACACGGCGTATGACCTAATAAAAATATGTTTGGAGAATTTCTACAATGGATGATTCGTAGTCACTGATGTACACCTACTGACCTACTTATTGTCTGTTTCCATGGTTACTTTGACACGTTCACTGACAACATTTGAGGGGTACAATGGGCATGTGGCTCGTTTACCTATTTCTATTCATTGCTTAAACTGGCCTGCGTCATCTATTATTATAATAATAAGGTATTTTCTGGAGTTCCAGGTGCGGCATTCTTACTATTGACTTGCTGAAGAAAAAAATAGTTTGAATCAATCGTATGTATAACGTAAGCTCTTAGCGTATGTGTACAGAAAACTTGAATAGAAGCAGAGTAGGCCTACTGTGTGTACTAAAGAGGTAATGATATTATCGGGTAGAAACACGGAATGGATTTGATGGGCTCACTAAAAACGAGTTTGTACGAAGGGGATGTCGAAGGCTGGAGATGGCGAAGGGAGGGGTGGCGAAGGGAGGGGGTGGCGAATGGAGGGGGAGGGGACGGCGAAGTGAGGGGTGGCGAAGGGTGTGGTGGTGGCGGGTACAGATTATGTGTCTGAAAGGGGAGTGGAGCAGAGGGGGCTAGACTAAACTTACTGTGATTGGGGTAAAGTATTAGTCTAGATAGGGAATAACATTCTGTGTTAATTTTGTTTATAGTCAGACCAAACAAATCTCCCAAAGTGATTTATTTCCATTGATATTTATTGCCCGATTACACTTATTCCAAGAATGGCGGTATTGTACATACAACACATGTTAAGTAGTTTTCATTTCTCAGGTATTTTATTTATGTCACTACTAAATAGTTTTGTTTGTCATCAATAATAAAATGTGAGGACAATGCCGGGATTTCATGATCGGTACAAGTATGAAGTAATATAAAGTACGGTTATTAACATTTAAACAACAGGAATGTTTTAATGAATTTTAGTTATGAATTTATGAGTTTAAAAAAGACGAAGCTCAATATGTCCCAACTTTGTTTTATTTATTCTTTAAATAATGAGTGAAATAAATACTAATTTAACTGATTTGGCATGACATTGTATTTCTAAAGACGTTGATGTATTTCTGAATGGATCACACTTTTATCGCAGGAATTTATGAGATGCAGATTTGCCTTCAATGATTTTTATTGTAATAAAATAAAATACAATTGAACTTTATAAATAACTTTGTCACAATTCCCTTTTTTTTAATTCTTTTTTTATATTCATTAACTTATTTTTAGTAACTAATTTAGAAACTGCAACAACTGAAACTGTTTTATCGGTTGCTTGTTTGGTATAAATTTCAGTAAAATAAGTTTTCCTAGTATTATAATTTGATAACTATTTCTTGGGTTTTAACAATAAATGTTTTAGTTTTTGCTATTTTACATTGTCATTATTTATCTAATGTTATTTTATTAATGCTAAAAACATTTCTTAAATCACAGGTTCATAATTAAAAAAAAAAACAAATGTTGGGAGGCTTTCCCCTTCAAAAATAACATTGAGAACTTATAAAACTTTTAAAATTTATTTTAGAATATTCATTATACTCACTGGAATTATTAAAGTCCACCTACTTTTTGTATATAACTCTTGATTAGAACTAATAAAAATTACTGTTATTGTAAAACCCATGTCTAAGTAAAACTGTAACAATCAACTAAACAAAGAGCGTTTTCAACAACCCTTACAAACCCCTCGAACCCTCTCTTACCAACACCCTCTTAAAATGTTAACTTTAATCCTTTATACTTTGTTTATTTATCATGACATCCTACATAATTCCTTTCACGATGACGTAATAATTAAAATAAATCCAGCTAAACTAATTACATCCAATCCTTGACATTAAAATACAGCAGAATTTACATTCTCTATTGATGGTTTAATATTGTAACTTTTATTAATTAAATTAATTCCCTGTTTAACTGTTATGATGTTTCTAACATCTACACCGGAATACTTACATCAGCATTTGTAAGCTTGTACACTGCGAGGAGTAAGACAAGATGGCCGCCAACTCTTTATTAGTTAGTCTCCTGTCTGTGTCGTGGATCACCAGATGCTGGAGAGAACTCAGGATAGAGAGAGAGAGACCAGACTGAAAGATCAGGTTCAAACCAGACTCATCAACTCTAGGAGAGCATTCAAATAGAGCCACATAGGGAATAGAAATCTAGAAAGAAAGAGTAGAGTTACTGATAATAGAGTAGATAGAGATAAGTATAGTGGATTTGATTCGAATTAGAATTAATATTATCATATTATAAATAATAAATGTAATGTCATCAAGTGAGGAAAGTAATGCGATAAACTAGGACATATTAGGTCGTGTTTATTTCAAAATAGGAAAAAAAAATAATGGGACGGAAATATGCATTGATTTTAATGGGAGGCAAGTACATACATAAATACATGGATTAGATTAGAGGAACTAAATCGGTAATTTATGATTAGAGGATTAGTTTTATTGTTTTACGATAAAATGATTAATTAAATGCATCATAGCTGGTAAGGTTGATAAAATAAGAATTTTGGGTGCAAATAAATAAATACAGTGAAGCAATTTAATTTATTAATATAAAGGAAACAAATCTAAAAGATGTGATGTGAAGGTTACAAAGATCCTCTAGTCAAAAATTGAGATTATTCTATCTTTTGAAGAAAATTATTGATCAAATTTACTTAATTGAGTTTTAAAGTATAACTTTTAGAAATAAAATGTAGGTTAAAGGTTAAATATTCGTCACTAATGTAATAGGAATAATGAAAAGGAAACCTGTACTTCAAATAATGCAAGGGTTTTTATCAAATTTAAGGATTTTTGGGAATAATTATGTTCAAATAAATAAGTTTTTACTGATAAGTAAGATGCAATTTAGAGAAGCAGATGTCAATCAAATTTATGCTTAAAGCAAGTAAGGTTTTTAAGGCTTAAACTAATATTTTAATTAGCAAATTATTCAATTATTGAACCAAATGTTACGATTCTGCGTGAATTTTAATTATATACAGTTTTATACGATTTGTTTAAATCATGATGTCTACTCGTGTTTAGTTCTTCAACCACTAAAAGCTAAATCATTTTATTTAAAGAGGTTATGAAATGGACAAATTTTTCTTTATCATCGTTTTGTGTACACTCGTAGCTTTCCAATGATACCCAATTTGTGTCAAACGAAGCTTGCATCCTCCATGAAGAAACGATCAAAAATTCGAGGATAATAAAAACTTTCTAAAAATTGTTGTATATACGGTAATGCGGCGTGACGTCAGTCGAGGAACTCAGCTAACTTCCGGGACGCTATGTTTACATTCTTAAACGTCTGAGAACACACAACATTACACTGTTGCAGTGGTCTGTATAGTAATTGAGGTTTGGAGTTTTAACGTAAATTTATCTCGTAACTGTTAAATATGCCGAGCCGATGTGTGGTTGCAGGTTGCTCCACCACAAGTAAAGACGGATTTCACCTGTACGCTTTCAAAAAGATAACATAAATCGAAGAATTTGGACACAACTCGTTCAAAACACTACACATACGCAACTTTACGAGTGTTTGTGAGCATACAATATTGCCAAATTACTTGTTATGACCATAGCCTAGGCCTTCTTGATGCAACAAGTGACGATTTTTGTATTGGTTACCTAATAGTTTACACAAAACTTAAAACCAGTGGGTTTTAGAACAATCAATACTAGATCTGCAATTTTTCTTTTGTGATAAAACTGGCGTTGTGTTATGATTTTTCGTAACAGTTGAAAGATACAATTACACAGGCTAGCCTGTTAATCCCAGTGTTGAACAACGTATATTAGTAAGGTCTTTACCCCATGTTACCACCCACTACTACTGCTATAGGGGTGCACTTGCATTGTACCTAATGTCACATTTTCCTTGCAATGAAAGAAGGTACATTGATTCTATATTTAACAACACTTTATTTCACATTTAATTTCAGTTATATTAGCAGGAGTTAGGTCATTCAACTTATAATCATTCATAACATTATTTCAGACGGCCTGATTTCTGATAGCCTAAAATGAAACTGCAGGCTTTTTATATACATGTTTGTAACTTCCGACTATGAATAATTTAGGTCCCTGCAATTAATACTCATTGTGGATTGTTAGTGTGTGTCATGTCTTGCTTGTAAACATGGTATCTCAAGAAGGGAGGTTGGACCAATCTCATATTTGGTGAGTAGGAGTGCCACATTAAATAGAAAAAAGCCTACTGTTTTGGGGGGAGGTCAAAGGTCATTTAGGGTCACTGGAATGAGGATGTGTAAGCCATTTGAAAATGGTATCTCAAGAAAGGAAGCCAGGACCAATGTCATATTTGTAGTGTAAGAGTATCACATGATGTCAAAGAAGCATATTGTTTTTGGAGTAGTTAAAATGTGATTTGGGGTCACCAGGGGTCAAATTGTGAAAACCATGTGAACAATATATATCAAGAAGGGAATCTTGGACCAATCTCATATTTAGCATGTGGTTGTTATACGTCAAGTTCAAGGAGCTTACTGTTTTTGTCGAGGTCAAAAGTCATTTGGAGTCACCAGGTGTCGAATTGTGGAAATCTTGGTTATAATCTACTATATGTCGCACCGACCAGCCTGTAAGATAATATGTGCGTTACAACTCATAGGAATAGGAGAGGCTGTTGGCAATTTAAAATTAGCTTAAGGGCATCCGTAGATAAGAATCAGAAGTCTCGACCAAATCTCTATTGACTTAAGTGTGAAGATAACTTTTGTAGTTGCCATGTACGTTGCTACATACGTGCCTATGTACAAAGGTATGTTATGAAATTGGTACATGCAACTTTGCTACTGAAATGGGACGTTATCATTGTGAATCATCGGTATTATATTTCCATCGTATTTTGCAATTGTCGACATTCAGTGCCAAATAAATACTTCAGGTTGTAATGCAGTAACGTTGGTAAAATACCCAGGCGCGGTTTACGAAAATTACCTGTTGCCTAGTTAAATGTTTTAGAGGCAAACCAGACACAACATCTTGGGGACCAGGGGGGGGGGTAAAAATTGCCCGGTCCCTGCTTAATGTATGACTTGTGTGTGTACCACATTGAGTAGAAGAAGCCAATTGTTTTGGTAGAGATTAATCTGTATGCTGAATACAAGAAGTTTCCATCTCGGTCATAAGCTGCCAATGTGAACATTGTTTGTCATGTCTCACTGCTTTTGCTGTTCTTCTTATATTGAAGCATGTTGTTCATCCTGGCTGTACCCTACAGCCTAGTTTGTCACATTCATATATGATATTATTCATGCAGCTTTGTCGAAACGGCACTGCAGTTTTGCTGCCTGGTTTGTATTCTGATAAATGTTATTAACATTATTCCGTTTTCTTGAAATTGTTCAGTGCTTTTTTTATCATAGCATGCTATTAACATTAAGAATTTGTTGTTTGTTATGTGACTATGTGTGTTACAGTATATGTGTGTGTGTGGGGGGGGGGAGAAGGGTGTGTATAAGGATTGTGCTGGAGGGGTCGGGGCATGGTGCCTGGTGCACTTATCATGTTAAAAGTACAAAACTAAAAAGTTTGCTGAACAAGTCAGCCCAATCAAAAGGAGTGCAAACATGTTTCATGTTTCCAAGTTTAGCCTTTTCTTTTGTTTATGGATAAATGTTTACAAATTATTCAAGTTAAAAAATAAATGAATCTGCAATGGTTGAGTTTGTTTCCAGATGCAAAGTATTTTGAGCCTATCTTGCATATCTGTGAGCAACACAATAACTGTCGAGTATAAACATTGAAAGGTAAACTAAAGAACACTTGTTTTTATTGTTAACATTGATTGCAATTGTCTTTATTTCCCCATTAGGTGATTTTATATTATTCAGTCTTGAGATGATGTTTTAGGGGTCACCGAATGCCAGATCTTACACAGACTGCTGATAGTATAATGGTAAGTGTGTAATTAGTGTATACAGTAGAAGGACTAGTAAGTTTGGTGATAGTTATAATTGCATTTGAGTCTGGGTAAAAAAGGGATTTGGTTACTGCATAACCCTAGTGGAAAGTAAACTGCTTCAAAGTCCCTAAGGGAAGATAAAGACCTCACCATAAAACACATACACCATGTATGCGGGACTGCATGCTATACATTGTATTGCTTCCAAAAATGTGTACACACATGTATGTAAATAGGTGTAGGTTTAGTTCAATTAACTGGGTCAGTATTTGTTCTGTGAATGCATCATAAATTATAGCACAAACTATTTTGATTACTTAAACCCTTTAACAACCAATCCTATATGGGAAGCAGGTTCGAAGTTGACAGTATTATATAGTGATGGGTGGCAGGTAAGGGTAGTAATCAAGTCTTCACAGCACTGTCATACTCCCCTGTATTGCCAACGTAGCTCCCTCCTAATTAGGCAGTAAAATAAAATTGTAAAGCCTGCAATGTATGACAGGCTCTTAAATGATCAATTTAGTTTATAATTTTAAGCTCCCTTACAACATCTATAAAGACAATTAAAACAATACAATACCCATACCCACTCTAAGTTAGAACACTTCTAAAGTCTGATTTATATTATGAGGAGGACTATTCTTATTGGTACATGTACGTTACATTGATAGCATCACATCAGCAACTATTTCAATGACCCTAACTGAACACTAGCCTTAAGTACATGCCACGATAGATTCTTTGAGTAAAAGCAATTTTCTTTACAGTGATACAAAAAAAATCACAGACCTCTATCATTTTCAACTTGATAAATCTAATGAATACAAAGTTGGATTACTTTGCATATTCTATTTGACCTGCAGGTGGTAACGTTTCAACATTGCATTGTAAAGTTTTTTCTGTACATTTACTTCAAGGAAGTAAAAATAAAGGTTCAAACAGGCAAACATTACTGATGACATAACTTTCTTTGTAGATGAGAGTCTGTGTGAGTGTCTTTAAAACTAAATTTTCAACATTCAGTTTGTGAAATGGTAATTGGGTTGTGCTGCACACCTTTGATCAAGGCAATGAAGCTGTTTTAAGTAATGTTGCACAAATTCATGCATATTAGACCGCCAGACCCAAACAAGAAAACAATGAATGTATAATTATCACCCTGATCAGAAAGTGATATGCAAATTCATGTATGTTCATACTTGACAGAGATTGAACACATTTATAAAAGAAACATGGTGTCAACTTCCCAAATTTTGATCGCAACATTGTGTCAACATCTTGCTTTTTCAAAATTGTGTTACATGGACCAGGCTTGAGCACTAATAGGTTATTTACCACCCCAAATGCAACACAGTTGCTACACATGTGTACATATTTTGTTAATACCTTTCAATTAAAGCTGAGAAGAAATCAATCCACAACAGCATAACATAACAGGCACAACAGTAAATATTACATAGGATAACTTGAAGAACCTGCGTTCAGGATTTCCAAGGTATGCTGTGAACCGTTTCCGTCTTTTAAGATAAATAATATCACATTTTATTTGATGAAATCATAGCTTCTACATTGAGACAATGAAGCAAAGGTCATCTTTCCACACAAACTAATATGTATTATACGCATGCAGTTGTGTTATGTGGTACTATATTTTTTTATATTTCTGACTAATAGAGTGAGGTAAGAAAAAAGCTATTCAGAATTTCACTGGCATTCAGAAAGGACATTTTACAAGTTTTTTTTTGGTATATAATCTATCCACAATTAGAAGGAACATCAAAACCCACATGAATATAACCAAAAAAGAGTTGGTCTGTCAAATTCAATGAACTATTGTAACATAAATATAAACAATGGGGGTAGCAAAGTTGAGTCACAAATATGGAATAAATTAAAACAAGATGGATTGAACTTTTTCATCTTAAGAACTCGTTCTGATATATTGAGAGTACCAACACATATTTAAAAATTACCTGATCAGCTGAAGCAAGTTCAAGGACTTGTATGGTAGACCTCTGTAACAAGTTGGCATGATGTGAGGCAATGGAAATTGGACTTGACACCAAGTCCTTAACTGACTGCAGGCATTGCTCTGATTTTTCTTCTTGTTCAAGCATGCAAAGTATAGCAAACTGGCGTCCCTCTTTGGTTTCGCTCAGATGTTTGATGATGATGTCTGCTGCTGACTTGTTGAGACCACATGCAAAGCGATAGACATACTGGAGGTCAAGCGGGTTGATGCTGTTCAAGGTTTCTTTGATAGATGACGCTGCTGAAGACGTTCCTGCAATCCAAGCAAAGGATAGCCGCTGATTTAATATGTAGTTTACTGCAGGCATCATATCAAGGTGCTGACCATTGCAATAGTGTCACTATTCCATTGTCTTATGTTTAGTATCAACTCCTCCTTTAATTTAAGTAGTAATCATTGTATATATAGTTATTTCTAAACTATCATTCACATGATGTATGTTAATGTTTTTTTTTGATGGTGTTGTGACATCATACACTGTCATTAAAAACAGGGATTGGTTGAACTTCGAGATTTATGCCAAGAAGCAGATATAATGACATATAGTATTACTGGACTATCTGAGGTTCAAAGAAAGATACACTTTGTCTGACAGAAACTCAAACAAATATGTTAACAATTAATATTAATTTTGTGAGGCCAAAATATTCAGAATCTAGTTTACTGTTGATGCATTTTAGGTCTAAGCACAGGCCCAGTGATATGAATATTAACCTGAAACATGCCTTTATGGCTTGCTTCATTGATCGAGTTAGGTCTAAGCACAGACCAATTTGACAGTGAGTAATATTCCCTGCAACCTGCCGTCATTACATACTTCATTCATGTGATGTAAGTTCAGGCCAGTGTAATAGTGAATAGTGACCCTAAGCCTGCCTTCATTAAATTTGATGTTGCTGAATTATAAGTACTAACAGGCCAGTGTGACAGTGAATACTAACCCGAAAACTGTCTTCATTACATGCTTTGTTACTGCACTGTAAGTACTGACAAGCCAGTGTGACGATGAATATTATCCCCAGAATGGCTTACCACAGTGAAGCCATGTGCAATGTAGTGGGCAATATCATCATTATTACTCAACATAAAACAATCGTTTGCAGTAAATCTGTTTTTCCCTGAACCGTATATCTCTTTTGAATCCTTTAACAGACCTCCTAATATTGTATTGCATTGAGAAAGGTCAAGTGTTCTAACAGGCCATGATAATATTGCCCATCAATAAGGAAATGTCTGAGTGGAAGTATTAATGATATACATCGCTTAGCTCTAGTTAGTGTACTTCAGTGGTCCTTACATGTCAGTGAAACAGAAAGCAATCTATGAAGACTTGTTAGCGTGATATTTGTGAAAGAATGGAATCATCGGATGTTAGAAGATGCAACTCATTGCATGTAATTTAAACATCAATGTTTTTTTTTTTAAACAGTACACTGATTATTGATGAGGTGTCATTGACATTCAGCTTCATAGCCTAGTGTTAGTCATTCATGCTGATAAAAATACTCCATTCTCGATATATCATTGTATTTAAACTCATTGATGTGCTCTGTGTAGGAACTTTTTGGACTTTAGATTTTCACAATGCCACTGAAGTAATTAAATAAAATTTAACACTGTCTTTTCCTTGATTCCACAGTCCAACAAACTTGCAAACTTCATTCAAATTGGATTGGAGAGCAAATCACTCCTATTACTACAATAACTCGGCTGATAGTGTGGTTGGTTGTACATATATTATAAACACTAGTACTGTACCGTAACTAACGGTATTTTGCATACATGGCTAGCTTCTTGAGAAAAACGGCATTGGAATTGTTATTTGAAAGTAACATTCAAATATGGAGTTGTATGGCCTGAACATGTTATTACAATGTAAAAAGGGTTTCAGACTATTAACATATTTATTTTAAGACTAGAATTGTTTCCAGTAAGTCTTTCTTTATTAATAAGGAGTACGACCTTAAGTTACTTTGTCAGTAACATATTACTATGCAAATCGTTATGCAAATAAATGTATGTATTATACTATTGACCTCAGGTGAGTAAGCAAAACATTTACAGATCATCAGTTTAATGCTCTATAATTCTACCCTGCTGGAATTGGTAAAAGTTTTGACAAATACTTCCCAGCATATTACCCTCGAAATTGTTAACTTACTTTGAAACACAAATAGAGGAAAATGAGAGAATTTGCAGAGGATACATGTTACAGATTATTACACTTCTGATGCCATTAAAATAGTATTCTGGTTTTTCTGATGTTTTACTTTCTAATAACTCTAATTATTCATATCTTTGTGATATAAAATGTGATGAGGTTTAATAAATTGACTTGCATAGTTTTGATCTTTACCTCAGAAAGGTTGCTGTGCAATAAACTTTAGCCACAGGAAATGCATTTTAACAATATTTGGGAATAGGAATATTTAACTGACGAGCACGAGTAACACAAATCTAGTTAATAGACTGAATAACGTGAAGCATAGAACTCCTTCGCCTAAATTCATTAGTTGTTAGTCTTAGTTTTTAATTTTAGTTTGCAGTATTTCTTTCCTAGCTCGTGTTTTTAATGCATGCAAAACTGAAAGTAATATGATTATACATTTACAGCAATCTAAAAATTCACGTCTATCCTAGATTACCTATAGATATGTGTGCAAATATTTGTGTAAATCAAGTGTAGTGAGCTTTTCACGACATTGCCTTGATCATCCTAAAGGTATCTCTACCTTAAGGATCTCTTGTCTTCAAATACAAAAAAAACATCAAAAAAAAAAAAGATCCAAATCCGAACCTTTCTAATTTTAAACTTGGTCTACGGCAAATGATGACTCTTTATTTACTTAAATTGTCACGCGTGTTGTATGAATGTTAATTTACATACCTCACATCATACACTCTGGGGTGGAGGGGGGACCAGGAGCGTAAGCTGTTTACATATGAACAAAAAAGGACATCATACGAACAATACTTCCATCGCTTAAGTTTACTCATTATTTTCCACATCAAAGATGACAAACTCTGGTTATGCATCAATAATATTGGTACTGAAGACTTACCTCCACTAAGAATCCGAACCAGATGATGAGAGGCATAAAACTCACAGATGATTTTGTGCGATATTCGTGCTTCTATCAGATATAGAACCTGGGAAAAGTCAGGAACCACTTCCTGTGCCAACATACCGAGATTAATATAGTAGTCATAGAACTCTTGTCCAAGTTCTGAAACTAAATATGTCTTCTTCCATGCCAGCTTTTGTTTTTTCTGCGTGAGGCCATCAAAAGCAATACGGTGAAGCTTAGCTAGTTCCCTTTCAAAATCAGGCGCCTCAGTATTATCACCTTTCTTGCTTTGCATATGGTTTTGAAAGCATGCGATCAGATATGTGAAAAACCTCGTTAAGGAGCTAAATACCACAACATTTGGTCTATTGTGTACTATGGAAGCAGCCATAGTAAACAAGAGAGGGACCTGACAGAGATCTCTTAACACGGGCTTTCTCTGAAGCTGCTCTTCGATCCAATCTGCCAACTTGACATCATTGTCCATCACCTTCAGGACATAGTTTCGACGTTCAGCCACCCCAAACCCTGTTAACCTGATACGTTTTTTCTCGGGATGTACATTAGACGGGAGGTTCAATGTCCTGGTAAGTATCATGACAACCATCTCTTGAAACATTTTCATCTCAATGATGGAGGAGATATCTGTTTTGGTGTCATTCTTGTCAGGATACTCGTCATAACTGTCAAATATCATGACAACAGACTTTTTGTATACTTTGAGGATCTCCTCAATACAAGCTTCATCCATGTCCTCATCTTTGGGCACTATGAACTTCTTTATGGCAGTGTATATAGACTTTACACCTGCCAGTTGCCTCAACTGGAGATATATAAGTATTTTTACATCTTTGAGAGGAGATGTAGGGTTCTTAGTACACCAGTCATAGAGAAATTGTAATGCATATGTGGATTTCCCGTACCCAGGTTCCCCCTCAATAATCTTTCTCTTTGACTTAGTTTTGGGGCTACTCAGAATTTCGTTGTAAGATTCTAACGATTCTAGCACCTCGGGTTTTTGCATGGAATCACCCTCTTGAGCCACGTAGTAAATACCTCCCTCAACAAATATACTGTCAATACTACGCTCGCTCATGGAAGGGAATAACTTTACTGTTTCGTAATGCTTTTGATAGGCTATTTTCGAAAACTTGACGAGATCACTTTTCTTTTCTGAGAAATATGAAAGAATACAAAGAGGTTAGAACACTTTAAAAGTTACATTCACACATTGTGAACAAACTTTTGAAACAAACTTAACATCAGTTGGGTTCAAGTGAAACGGGGGTGCAGTATAAGTGTGAATTTGAGCTTACTTAAAGTTAAATAACAGTCACCAAGTATTTCTAGCGTACTTGGTAAATATTTATATTAGTGACGTAACGTCAAATCATGTAATGGGTTACCGTTCTTAATAACAAAGTCAACATTTTTTTGAAACACTGGTGGACATAGATAATTAACTGAAATTTTCTTTAACTACAGTATGCTGCTTTTACCAAAATTCAAAAGAGAAGAAATCAAAGTAGAAGGCGTGAGTTATCAAAATCGAATAACATATGAATGATTTTAGTTAATCTTATAGCAATTTTTGCGTTTTGTCGCCGTTTTCCCTTCATTTTGACATTTGACTTCGTTTTGTACATGTTTTCATCACAAAACAGCAAACTAAGATATTAGCCAAGTTTTTGTTCCCTGCCAAGAGCATTATTTTACGAGTAATTAAGGACTTCTTTAGGTAATGAGTAGTGTCTTCCGACAATTTCCTCATTTAAAAGTAATCGCAGGCAGTTTTCAAAATCCATTAGTTTGAATTTAACAAATCAGTGAATAGCTAACACGTTAATTTATGAGCCATTGCTTAAAACAGAATCGAAAACGTTGCGTCGGTATCACTGCCATAGACAGTGAACACAAATAAGGCA
The DNA here is from genome assembly GCA_020650975.1 of Apostichopus californicus. Taxonomy (NCBI): domain Eukaryota; kingdom Metazoa; phylum Echinodermata; class Holothuroidea; order Aspidochirotida; family Stichopodidae; genus Apostichopus; species Apostichopus californicus. The sequence goes on along the minus strand of JAIPMN010045887.1, from coordinate 7,779 downwards.
TAGTGTCGTAATACATATTGGTGTACTGGGTTGCTTACGAAGCCGCCAAAGTAAAAATTATTAACCTCAATATTCAATGATGTTCATAGAATTTAAATAAGCATGTAATGGGTGGGGATTATTGATATTCTAATGAAAGTATCTTCGAGAAAAGCAACGTTCAAAGTTTTAATTTTTTTTTTCAACCATTTGAAGTTAGATTTGAATAGAAAATCTAGTTTTATGTATGTCGTTATGGCATTGTGGGGTCAATGAGATTTGAGAAAGCATAGAAAAGGACGCAAAACGCTGCTTTAAGCTTAATATCAAACCAAGAGGTACTATTCTCTACCAATAGCATTGGGCATTTAACAGAATTCCGTCATCTCACGATATAGAGTGTGGAACTGTCAATGTAATTCTAGGGTTATTTTTTTAGTGAAAGAACGTCATCATCATCCTTGTGGCAATACTTTCATGTCGTGCATGCTCTCATATTATGGTGAACCTGTTCTTTCACTGTCATTACATGAAGACGTTATACGTCACTTGGCCTACCCACTCGATAGAATATTATCATGTGGAATTCTACGGACAGTCATTGTAATTTACTCTTACTCTAACTAAATAACGACATTTCCCGTTGAATTCATTAGGATCGTCTCCATAACGCATTCACATTACAAAATTAAATCTGAATGCCTAAAATGCATTGTGGTTTCGATGATGTAACATGACATAATGTATAGTGAGGGTGTACAGCATACTTGATCGTATTAATACAGTGGAAAACAGTGTGATGAATATAAATTTACAAGAACACAGGCTGTCTTGAAATGACAGGTGTCTTGCATTAAATGTGATACATCGACATACTTAATAAGACATCTGTCTTTGTTGAAACTGGTGAACTCACGACCACTGACCTCCGCCCACAACTTCAGGCTTCTTGGACTCAATATGGTAAAATTACATACCAAATATGTGATCTGTTCAGGCTTCCCTTGCAATATTAGGTCTAGGAAGGTATGTTAGTGTAGAGAGACAGTTAGGAAGGGAGTGCTTCATTTGTTGACCCCAAATGACTTTTGAACTCCCCAAAAACCAATAGGCTTCTTTTACTCAATGTAGTACTTCTACACACTAAATATGAGGTCTGCCCAAGACTCCAATATTGAGATATCGTTTACAAGGGTTTCACAATTCGACCTCTGATGACCCCAAATGGCCTTTGAACTCTCCCCAAAAATTAAGCTACTTGAACTAAATGTGGTACTTTTACACATCAAATGTAAGGTCTGCCAAAACTTCCCTACGTGAGATATCATGTTTAGAAGGTTCATACAATTTGACTTCTGGTGACCCTAAATGACTTTTGATCTCCACCAAAACTATTGGCTTCTTGTATTCAATGTGTTTTTCTATATACATTTAAAAAATTGAGATCTATCTAAGCTTACCTTTACATATTGTTTACAAGGTTTTTACTATTTGACCCTGGTAACCCTTATGACCTTTGACTTCCATAAAAATAAGCTTATGTACGTAATGTGGTACTTCTACAGTTGGTAGAACCTTTTCTTCTTCAGATATCGTGTTAACAAGCTGGGCGTCACAAAAGCGCACACCCACACACACGCGCCTACCCACCCCATCATGAATGCAACGGTTATGATAATTTGACTTAAAATTTATGAATACAGAAAACACTGTACAGAAAAGCAGAGTTTTTCACTAAATTTGTGCCAATTCTCCATTGTCGTATAATAGTGTAGGTCTGTGTTCCCGGAGCACACAGGGTTGATTTTAGCTAGCACATGTATCCCATATGCAGATATAAATTTACACAACACGAACTGATACTTTGATTGGAACAGTTGATAAGGCCTTTATTACCTTTAGCTCTCTTCTTTCGATACGAATTAGTAGAGGGATAAACAACAATGATATGCATGTTTCTGCTAAAGACAATCTAGTAGGAGGAATACCATTATAATAACAGAATTGTCAAATTTTCTACTTTCCTATGTTGACACAGGAGGACATTGGCTGCTATCAGAAAATGATGTTTTGAACATATTTATTCTGACTCGTAAACTCCTACTATAATATATAAACAAGTGCAAGTTTGAAATGTGCTTACTTTCAATGAAAACGCGCAACACAATGACGAAACAAGATCCCTATCAACCGTTAACATCCAACAATTATTACGGAGAGCATACACGTGACGTTGATTTATTCATACACTTTGCATACCGCTGCAGTCAAAGTGTTTACCTTTAATTTATTTCATGTCCCTCATTTGAAGTTCATTTTATGTATTTACAAAATCTGCATTTCTCTTCAAATCCCAGTCACCGATCTTTTTTTGTCAGAGCATAGAGTCACTTAATATAAAGGGACTTATTATTTTATAGTTAGCTTCCTGTAACATACAAGATAAGTTTTTACATTAGCTTAATTATAATACTCCGAGACATCAGACATTTTCTCCTTTATCTGACTGTTCTTGTTTTCAACCTCACACCCTTCATTTCAGATAGTCAACTTAGTCAAAGCATATCGGTATCTATGAAAATGAAAATTACTGTTATCAAAGCTACGAGTTATAGCAACACTTAGTCATGAACATGTGACATTTCAGAGTAGTCTGAAATGTGCTTACTTTCAATGAAAACGCGTAACACAATGAATGAACAAGATCACTATCAACGGTTAACATCTAACAATTATTACGGAGAACATACACGTAACGTTATTTACTTTGAATACTTTGAATACCGCTGCAGTCAAAGTGTTTACCTTTAATTTATTTCATGTCCCTCATTTGAAGTTCAATTTATGTATTTACAAATGCCACATTTCTTTTAAATCCCAGTCACCGATCTCTTTCTTTAAGAGCATAGAGTAACTACATATATAGGGACTTATCATTTTCTAGTTAGCTTCCTGTAACATACAAGATAAAGTTCTTACTTTAGCTTAATTATGATTCTCCGAGACATCAGACATTTTCTCCTTTATCTGACTGTTCTTGTTTTCAACCTCACACCCTTCATTTAAGATAATCAAGTAAGTCAAAGCATATCGGTATCTAAGAAAATGAGAATTGCTGTTTTCAAAGCTACGAGTTATAGCAACACTTAGTCATGATATAGCCCGATCTTCAGTACTTTGGTGACTTTCTCTCTTGTTCGAATAACTTTAAGCATGAAATGAATATCTAGAACAGATTATTACCTTCGAGACGAAGACTTTGGCCTTTCGATGCTTGGAAAGACTGTTGTATGCTCTGAGCGAGACCCGACAGATGCAATTTGTGTAACATTTTCACAAGACATGAAATACCAGTAGAAGCAATTAATTCTCGACTCTCCAAAAGATCCACCATGTCGTGGCCAGGTGTCTCGGATCTTTTGATTTTTTGAAACTCTCCAGGTTTTAATCCAAGCAAATTTGATATTCTCTTAATCACGGGAAGAGCCAGGTTATCAGCCAGGTCGTTTTTGAAAAGACCGAAATCTGCAACACAGAAACAAATGAAGGCGATGCAAAGAGATTCTTTAATATATGTGTTTGCTGTTTGAATTTTAGCTTGCATGATAAACAAGACATATACTCATAGTTACGTGATGGAAAGGATATGTACAATAATGAAAAACGCCCAAACCTTCTTCCCCGACATACAATTCAACACGAAAGAAACTAAAACATCAATCTAAAGCAAACATAGGTATGAGAAGATATT
>JAIPMN010045879.1:0-16560 GCA_020650975.1 Apostichopus californicus | reverse complement strand
GAAGAATCTTCTTTTTTACAACGTGAAAACAGTTTGCAGGAAAGAAAGTTTGGCTGTGTATCTTAATATAACACACTTCTCCCACCATATCAAGTATATTTTCAGGTGATTTATACCAGAAGATATAGTTTTGGGGTGTTTTAAGGCTTAGGTGTCCGAAATTGTCAGTGTCCATGCTATTACTAATTTTCGGACACACAGTCCCACAGTGTGGCGCTGGTGATAAAATTGGTGGCGCAGTTGCTCTTTCAGTAATTATAACAGACTTCATAGATCTCCGTCATTTTATTGACAAATATGTAAGTATTTACTTGCACACGGGTCATTTCGTACTTTTTGGTGAAATTTGGCTCTTCCTGTAGGTTGTCATGGTGAAATCGTGCATTTCTTAGGGGTGTCCGAAATTGGCAGTGTTCCGAAATTAGCAATACTGACTATACTGGTAGGATAAAATTGGGGCTTAGCTTTACATTTAGGCCTGTGTAACTGTAAGGAGTAAGAGGTGATGTTTCAGTTAATGAGGTAACTATTTGCCAGGCAGCCCAGTGTATAACAATGTATGCCCAACTATTCGTCCAACAGTTAGAATAACATATCAGAGTGCAGAGCTTACAAGGTGTTGAGTGACAATTTCAACAAAGGGCCCAGCACTGATGGTACCATACGATATGTAGTCGCATTACGTTCTATGAAACTGTAGGGGAGAATAACGGGTAGCCCTTCAATGAACTTCCACAATGTTCTATCCTAAGAAACTCTTGGCATGCTTTGGGAGATTAAAGATCAACCAGTAACATGGTTCAACACATTACAATGATGAGAATCCACCCTAGTAATTTAGGTGCCATTTGAATAACTAGGCTACTTGCATTCAAATAGACACTGGGCGAATAGTACATGTGTTTCTCGTATTCCCCGACTGCCGTGCAAATACAGTAAGTACGACCTTAACATAAAGTTACTGTAACAATTAGGGTTTAAGGGCACCGTAAATCTTAAACCATAACTCACTGTGCAGTAAGACGAACACACCAACATTTTCTACCAGTCCCCAAGGTTGGCCTTTAAAGAACAGTAAATTAGAATTTTGAAATTGCTTTTCAAGTTGCTTTTTTACTTCTATTTTTGTTACTCCTGGTACAGGTTACATCTGATTTCATAGTACAGTATGTTTCTTTCATAATCTACTGTACAATTCCCACCAACATTGAGACATCAAGAGGACAATTTGACAATGTATACCGATGCTCACAGGCTGGTCGTCCAGACATTCTTGGCACGGGGTGTAATGAACACGAAAGATGTCGCGGATGTGATACAAAAAGCTTGTGAACGCTGTAGTGGTAAGGATATCCGCAGTGCATGTTTTATCTTGCTCATAAACTTGCTAGATTTGGGGTAAAGTTTGCCTACAGATCACCTTAGAGCACTTAACTGTATACTCTTGAGTTTCAGACAACAATTACACATCTCCCTAGCTTTGATCTTGCAAAACATGCTGAAACCTAATCAATCAATTGGAAACTTTAATAATATGATATGTAATTCACGGTGATGAAGATGATGATATGTAACTTAATAGCTGTGATGATGTACTAAGGGAAACCCTGATGTCATTACTCTTGAGAGTCAATCTGCTTGTATGTCATACAGTTTTTTTGGCATATATTAAAGGTCACCCCAATAGATGCCAGACCAGTCTTAGTCTAATTCCCAAACGCAGCCCTTGGTACACGACCCGTGGATTTGATTTCCAAGGTGAGCAGTGACTCATAAATTTCTCAGACCTAAAAGTCACCCAGAAAGTAAACCCTGGTGATTGTTGATGATTAAACTGCAAAACTAACTGATTTCATGATACACAATTTATTGCACTGTCTAATAGCAAGTTACAACAAACAAAAACATTTATCAAAAACTTGGGAACAATTTAACAGAATTGCAGGGAGGGAAGATACTGTCAGATTTCATCAGAAACAATGTTTACTGATCAAATCTGCTTGCAGTTTTCCACTGCGCAGCTTACAACCCATCGTAAAAGGTTGGCAGTCGATAATTGGATAGCGACACACCGTTTAGGAATCATGGCTTTTGATAGCCATCTTAGGTTTAGACAGCCAGGTTTCAGTTTTGATCATAAAGTCATCATTTCGGAATATTTGAAAATCCTAGGGTGATGAGTTGAGTATTCATTGGTTCCATCCTAGCTTATCAATAGAGAGCAGTGTAAAACAATACAAGTCTTGGACTAAGGCTCATTTTAATCCAAAAACCAGCCAGCAAGAGACAGAACAAAGAAAACAAAACAGACTGCAAATACTGTAAATGATAGATTTTTCTATGCTGGAGGGGGTTCACGTCCATTTAAAGTGATATCCCAATTGGCGGACAATGTGAAACTTATATGGAAATGAAAACTTTCAATATTGTCAGTTGAAAACACCATCTCAATCTTTAACCTAACCTGAGATTTGTTTGATTAAAATTGAGTATACATAACCGCTTAAAAACCCTTGAGTTATTTAATATAATCTTCATGTTGATTTATCCTTGAAACCTGATACATTTTTAATGTTTGCTTAGCTGTCATGGTTCTCTGTATTAAGAACTTCATCAAAATTATTATTTTTTTTGGAGAAACATTATTTTCCTCTGTGAACAAGTGAGTGATAGTTTTATCAAGAAAAACATGTTCAGCTGAATTGCTGCGATGATATCACTCATTCTGCTGTTGCCAGATGCAAAATACCACCAAAGCTGAAAATGTCTTATCTTCACCATACAAAATCATGCTGTAAAGATGCAGATTTTGACGCAAAGATGCAGAGAATTTCCACAAATTTCCGTTAGAGAATATCCCTTTATAATGTCATGTGACCAGTCATAATTAACCATTACCTTCATTAGGGCAATTAGTGAAGGCTTATATCATATATGCCAAAGCTGAATTATCATGTTTGACTCAAAAGCTGAATTAATCCGTATTGACACTTTTTGGTTGACTTTCTTTCTCTCCTCTTTCTTCAGTAACCAATTCTGGACAAAATGTTGACAATTTCATCCACCAAATCAACACGAAGCTACGCATAAATACCATGGAAATAAAGAAAAAGAGAGAGGAGGAAACTGGAGAAGAAGTGTATGCTTTGGTAAGTCTAAAATCTTAAAAACCGTCATGTTGTAAAATGTGGATAGTTCTGTTGAAGAAATACACTCAAACCTGTATGAAAATATCCTGGAATCATGACGAGAAACAAATGAAGTAAAATTGATTTGGGAAGTCAAAATGACATACCTACGGTACTGTTTTGAAAACAGAGCGGCTACTTAGTCTTGTAATAGGCCTATGTGATATGCTACGAAGAATTGTCTCACGGTCAGCGAAGATTACCTGTGATTGACCCTTGTCAATGCGTTGCATGTACAAGGTAACAGTTACATTTCTAATCCAAGATAAGTCTTATGTGGATGATGACTCATTGTGAAGATCTCACACAACATTCCTGCAAAGGTTTCAGCTAAACTCAGTGTAATGAGGTATCTTCCAAATAACTCTACATAACTTGCATTCTGCTTTATTCCTTTCACTGACAATCTTTCTTCTTCTTCGTCTTATTTCTCTCGCTTACAGGTGCAAACAGCAGAAACTGAAGTTGGCAAATTGGCAACAGATTATCACCCAAAAGAGTTAGAACTCTTCAAGGAAATAGTGAGTTTGATTCTTTCAGTTACTGCTAATTCTGGGAAACTGGATTTCTTTAGTTACAATATAAATAGAAATGAATATTAATGATGTGGCTTCATGTATCCCTCTAATGCATGTTACACAGACTTCATACTCTCTATGGTGTGTAACACAGACTTTGTACTCTCTAATGTATGTAACACAGATTTCATACTGTCTGATGCGTGTAACACAGACTTCATACTCTCTGATGATTGTAACACGGACTTCTCTAATGCGTGTAACACAGATTTCATACTCTCTGATGCGTGTAACATGAACTTCGTACTCTAGATTGCATGTAACACAGACTTGGTACTCTCTAATGCGTGTAACACGGACTTTGTACTCTCTTATACATGTAACACAGACTTGGTACTCTCTGATGTGTTTAACATGGATGTTGTACTCTCTGATGCATGTAACACTGACTTAGTACTCTCTGATGTCTGTAACACAGACTTGGTACTCTCTGATGTGTTTAACACAGACTTTGTGCTCTCTAATGCGTGTAACACGGACTTTGTATTCTCTTATACATGTAACACAGACTTGGTACTCTCTGATGTGTTTAACACGGATGTTGTACTCTCTTATACATGTAACACAGACTTGGTACTCTCTGATGTGTTTAACATGGATGTTGTACTCTCTGATGTATGTTACACAGACTTAGTACTCTCTGATGTCTGTAACACAGACTTGGTGCTCTGTGATGCGTCTAACACTGACTACGTACTCCGTAATGTATGTAACATGGACTCCGTACTCTGTAATGTATGTAACACGGACTCCGTACTCTGTAATGTGTCTAACCCAGTCTACATCCTCTGTACAGGTCGGAAAGATAGTTACATCTGAAGAGGGGGAAGCTTCCTCCACAGAGTGTCTAAATTTAGCCGATAGTTTGGATAGGAGGATATCAAAAGACGATGCGCAAACTGCTATTAAGAAGTTTGTGGAAGAGAGATGGCTGTACATGGATGTAAGTAAACAATGGTTCACCAGTTTTAATCAAATACTGATCTTGATGGTTATTAATTCTTTCCAATCTGTTAGTCTACGGTACTAAGTTTCAACTTCCTTTGAAATCTGACAATTTCTGGAAGGATGCCAGGTAGTCAAAGTGTGCAAAGGCATTATACCAGATGGAAAAGGTCACATGTCACAGATGAAAAGTGATAAATAATACCCCAATTATGATGGAGCCTGTAGGAGGATTCTTTCCACTGCATCCTATTGTTCACCTTGACTTGGTTCTTATGTTTCCAAAGTATCTCATTTATAATTCAATTCTCTTCTTTCGTTTGGAAAAGTTCTTTCAAAGTGATTGTCTCACCCCAGAATTTGACAAATTAGTAACCCTGAGCACTGATCACTCTATACCACAGTCAACAAGTTCTATACACATCCAATGAATTGTTGACATCACACATTCAGTACTGTAGCTGTCAGCCTTCAGTGTTGTTTAGCCCTATAAGTTTATATTATTATTTTATATTTAGAATGATATTTAGTTCATTAAATTATGTTTATGATGCAGAAAATGTCCATGATGACATTTAAATAATTTTATTGCTTTCACTTCTGTAAAGTATCATAGAGAACTTTACCAAAAGTTTTTTTTTTTTTTTTCCCTGTCCTGCTCTCCAGGAAGAAGGACAGATGTCATTGGCAGCCAGAGGAATATTGGAGTTGGAGATGTTCATGAAGGAATCTTACAGCGATTTCATCAGCATCTGTTACTTGTGCCAAGACCTCGTTGTTAAGGTAGATAAGGCTCCGAGTCCAACATGCAACCAGCCTTCCTTTTTTCTTATGTTGAGATTTTTTGTATTGTAAAACCCCATATCAAAATGTCAATCCATGACCCTCGACTTTTCCAGTTCACACTTTAAATGTGTTCTTTATTTTTTATCTTTTTGTTTTTCTTTCAACCAGGGCCAGTTGTGTGATGCATGTGGGAAGGTTAAATTACATTACTTCTGTGCTCAGCGACTATTCCAAACCAGGCCGAATCCAAAATGTCCGTCCTGTGAGAAGGCCTGGAGACATCAGATTCCAAGACTGAATGGAGGTAAGTTATGGCCGCAATAAAAAATGAAGCTAAATTTGTTTTTATTAATTCTGTGCAAGATTCAAAGTTGTGAAGTAGTAATCTCCACTATAAACAAGTGTTAATGCTCTGGAGTGTCATTTGATCTCAAATTGGGAGACTGGGGACTGATAAATAGAGAAAAAGGAAGAAGGGAAAAGGGAAAAGGGAAAAGAAAACAAGGAAATTGTGTGTCAAAAGACTGTACAGATCAGGAGATCAGGACTGTGATTTGGTGCATTCCCGTCTGGCTGGTCTGCGGGCTGTCTCTCTTCCTCTGCTGTCCCTGTCTGGGATCCCAGCAGGGGATCGTATTGGTTCTTGCTCTCGGTCCCTGCTCTGGGACCGGCTCTGATGTGCCAGTGACCCTCCGGCTGCAGGTTCCCTCTTTTGCGTCCCGGATGGAACCCGGACTGGGCTTTCCGGTGCCCGCGGCACCTGCCTCTCCATGGGAGTGCTCCTTTGCGACCCGGCTTGGGATGTTCTTTCCAGGCCGGCCGTGCCGGACTTCTTCGAGCCTTGCCCTTTTCTTTGCCTTTTCCCTTGGCCAAAATCAGACCGAACGTCGCCGGGACTGTGGAAGGCACTTTTTCTCTTTCTCTCTCTCTATCCTTCTCTCTCTCTTTCTCTTTCCAGAATCTCTTCCTCGGCCCCCTCTGGGCCCCTCTCCTTCCTCTTCCTCTCCTATCTGTATTAATTCTCCCTCTACTAGGGAGCCGCTGGGGTTGTTCAGCAAGTCTAACTTGTCCTGAAGTTTCATCCTTTGTCCTGCTAGCCCGGCATCAATCTCTAGCCATTGACTGGGGGTGAACTGGATACACACCAGACACGGGTCCCTCCTGGTACACGAACGGCACTTAGGACAAAGGTCATGTTCGTCCCAAGCCCTCCCTAGATGGAACATGGAGCAATTGACACACTTCAGTTGACTCCTAGACATGACTGATAAACCCCAAGTTAAGGAATAAAACTTCTTAACAAATAATAACAAGAGATGGGAGAACAGGGGAGGGGAAATAAGCTAAAAAAGGAAGAGATATATAACAGTACCTTAACAACGTGCCTCGGCTATAGGCCCGCGGCTAACAAGGTATACAAAAATTAGGCCTAAAAGCCACCCCACACAAGGTGAGGAAAAACCAGGGACGAAACCGTAATAAGGGAACAATATAAACAAGAGAAAAGCGCACTATCGCATAAAGCATGTGTGTAGGAAAAAGGGGGGAAAACTAGCGTAACTAAGCTAAACAATTGGCGGAACTGCTACCCGCACTAGTGTTTGCACAGAAAACACGGAGCGAACGCTGCTACACCAAAACAGCCCTAAAAACCCCTCTAATAGTAAGAAAAGGATACTTATCAAGCTGCAAACTACTTCAAACTCATCCAAAAACAGTGGATGGGATAAACTCTGATCCTAGGAAACCGAAAGTGGACGAAATCTGATGGAAAAATCCGCTCGAAAAAACGATCTAGACACTTTGGATGGTAGAATCAGAAGGAAGGGCGGTGACCGGAGGTGCCGGTCGTAGAGGGTGCACAGTGTAAAAAGGTTACCAGGACATTCTAGGCAGGGTAGAATGAGGGTGCTAAGGTTGTGGGGAGACAGGTAAGCGAGGAACAAAGTAACTTGAACGATTATACCCCTCCTTGTACATTTTTGGAGCTAAACAGATTTGTTCAAATCATTTGTCGTTCCATAGCAATGGCATTCAAAACCAAACAAACGAGAATATAAAGAGGTGAAAGTCTTGACTTATCGTTTGGAACAGAATAGTTTCCTTAATTTCATGGAAGCCTTTGCCTTTTACTCTGACATTTTGGAGAAAAAGTCCTTTACCTTTTTTTGCTTTTCTTTTCTGCAAAGGAGAGAGTTTTATTTCACATGTGAATGGCTGTCACTTTTAATGACCAATATGAACATATTATTAAATGAGCTCTCATATTAAGCTTAAAGATGAAGGTTAACTTAACAGTCTTGTATCAAGGCAAGAGCTCCTGACATAACTTTCTACAACAGTCAGTAAGCCCTGGTTATTGTGTAACCTGTCACACCCACACACCCAAGTGTGCGCAATTCAAACAGACACCCGCCCACCAGACCCTACAATGCACCACAGATCTACGTTTCGCCTGAGGGACTCACTTTGTAGGGTCCAGCCACAAACCAGCGCACGCAACTATGTTTGCAAGTTACCTTGCAGGTCCAAGTCTTTGAAAACTAACTAGCTCTCTTTCTGCTTTAGGAGGATGACATAAATCTGTAATAATCAACAAGAAGCAACCTTCTGCTTCATATCAATTAATTTCTCTTACATTTCATTAACATCCTCTGATTTGAAAACTATTCTCGATCGGCATGACTCCTTCAGGTACCTCATCGTCTGATTCTTTTGTTGTGTTTATTCTTTCCCAGACGTGAACGACAACCGGCAAAACGAAGGCAGGGATACGAGAGACACGCAAGTAGATCCAACACAACCATCAACTTCTGGAAGAAGAAAACGAGTAGCCCCGCGGTAGGCTGATCAGAGTCAACCCTCCAATAAGCTGCCAAGATTGTCTGCCTCTTGTTGTGGGAAGGTTGAAGAGACTCCAGAAACCTGATGGCAATCTTCCCAGCCTGAGATCTTGAGGGGAAGATTATTTATAACTGACTCTTATGTATAAAACTACTCAGGTTGGCCACTTTTGCTGTTGGAAGTACTTTGACTCCCACAGAGAAAGAAGCATAAGCCTGGTGTGCCCACAGTCAATTTAGAGCAGTTAATACAATGTTGACATAATGACAGTCACTGACGATATTAAGGATAGTGAATCTCTTGTACTCTGTAGTAATTGCAGACCATGCACTTCAGCATTGTAGCTCCTGCTTTTTTTTATATGTAGTTTCCTATGATAATATTGCAGGGATGTGCCCAGGATTTCCTGAGTGCCGTCCTGGGGGAGGGTTTTTTTTTCGAATTTTGAAGGTGCTCAGATGCCAAATGCTGGCACTTGTGTAGCTTTTTAAGCACATACACAAGTACCAGTTTTGCTAACAATTTACATTTATTTCTTCAATTTATGTTGAATATATTGTTAGGAATGTCAGGATTTTAGATGAAAATAGTGCTGGGCGGGATTCACGATTTTTAAGACAGTGCTGGGCGGTAATTTTGAGTGCTGGACGGGGCCGCCCAGTGCCGCCCAGCGTGGGCACATCCCTGATATTGTAGTTTCATGGTACATCTGTTATATATACATATCGTGTACAGTAGGGGAGGGCATCCAGTGGATTAATTAACCAAGGAAGAATTACCATATCAATTCTTCCATCCTTCTCAGCTATCAATGCAACATAACAACTTGGGGCAGGTAGAAGTTTTTGCAACTTGTAAGAATCCACAGTCAATTTTTACATACTTATTTTGGCTTTATGTAGGGAAGGGATTTTTCCAAGAGAGATTTTGCTCACTTTTTCATTTTCAGTCAGATGCACTGGAAATTCCCTCCTCTGCCACTTTCTGTGTTTTTTTCATCTGATGAAATTGGTCATTGGTCCCTGGTTATATGGTATGCAAAGTTCTGTGGATTCTGAATGGCTTCCCCTTAACTAATATATCATTTTTAAAGGGATAGCCACCAAACTAAGGGCTAGATAGCCTCAGTTGGTAGAGCAAAGAGCTAGTCTTGATCTAGACTGTCTGTCTGGTCTTCCCAACAGACATGTGAATTGTACAGCCAACCGAAATGTAATAGAGGGCGGGCTGGTAGATAATTTAGATCGTGAGTATACCCTGCAAAACAGATACCCACGGTCTTGAACAAGACTAGCAAATACTGTAGCTTGCATGTATGAGCTCACAAGTACAAATGTTGTCATTGCTGGAAAGTTTTATTCACTTTCTAAGTTTAATTCTTTGTCACATTATGGTTGTTAAGTGATCCTCTTGTACATTCTCTTCATTACCGCACCTTTATATGCAGGGACAATTATTTTGAAATTTTGGGACCAGGGCCAAACACTTTATAGAGGATGTTGTACAGCAGTGCATTCCTGAGGTGTCTGGTATTCATAATTTCCCACCATTTTTTCCACTGTTTATATTAAACATTGTTTTATAGCTTATATGAACTTTCATATAACAATTTTTTTCACTTTTTGTACAAAACATGAAAATGAAATGAAAAAGATGTCAATTACAAAACAATTCACAATCTATTTTATCCTCTGTTATCATTTATACAGTTTAGCTTGGTAATAGGATATTAATAATAAACTGTTTGCATATGAAATTGTCTAACTTAATTAAGAGTTCATAATGGGACTATTAGTTTTATAACCTCATCTTCAATAGCCCTCAAGAGGTTGCAGGCAATGTTTAGAATTCCCTTTCTTCCATCTGAAATTATCACTTATATATACCTTAATAAATAAAATAAATCCCAACATAGCAATGATGAACTTCCACACTAAACTCAGAACTAAACTCTTTCCCGAAAAAGCATTCCAATAATTCTAATTATTGCTCATTGGTGCCTCACAGCAGAACAAAATGAGAACGAGCAATTTTGGAAACATAGCCAATCTTTTAGTTTACATGATAAATCAGAAAATTTGATTGATAAATACAAATTGCAAAAATTACAGGAAAATGAATTATATTAAACAGCAGCTTGTAATGATTTATGATTTTGATGGCATTTTGTCAATGTTATGCAATGTTGAGAAGCCAAAACAATTGTTTGAAATAACAACGAATGACCAATACGTACACCGTAGAAGAGATGTGTAGGTTTGTTGAATAGAACAGCTTTGGGAAAGTAACAACTTGCTATGATATGGATCGTAGGCCTACTAGTTCAATGTATACATACAAGCATTGGTAATGTTTTTATGAGATAAAACGATGTATGAGTTGTGCACATATATGCCCAATGTTAACGAACATTCTTAGCCAACTTGCAATATAGTGAGTGGAAAGCATACTACAGTTCAGCGAATAATCAAATATAATAATCTGCTGTAATAATCGCCTAAATGTGTGGATTCACGACGACGGTGTTCATATACCAATGTCACTTAACGCTTTGCACTGACTGAACAGTTAACTGTCCTGGTTGTATTCATAACACTATACTCTGCTCTTGCATGTTGATTACTTTAACAATAGACTTTTTTTTCTTTCAGAATCTCCAAAGTGATGGTTGGCAAGAGCAATTTATCATTTCACTTATTTATTTCAATGTTATGCAATGTTGAAAAGCCCCAAAAATTGTTCAAAATAACAGAGAATGACCAATACGTACAGTACACTGTAAAAGAGATGTGCATGTTTGTTGTATAAAGAACACCAGCTTTGGGAAGGTTAAAACCTGCTATAGCATGGAACATAGGCCTATGACTATTTTTTGTTTTAATTTCAGAATCTCCAAGTGATGGTTGGCAAGAGCAATTTTATCATTTTACTCATTTAGTAAACGATGCAACATGACTGACATAAACAGCTAGTACTGTACCTCGGATGCTGTCCGAACAGAAATCTGGTCGTCTCGGGAGATTAGACTACCGTTGAAAATTTACTCTGCATTTATTTGCTCATTAACTTTCATTGAAACACCATAGCTTGATATCAGATCTTATCTCACATAATACTTTGGTATGATTGGTCACAATGCTGGCAACTTAGACCTAAAATGCTGCTATAAATTATTGATATGCGAGTCCTCCAAAGAAAATTTTAGTGCAAGGAGTACATGAAGTCCTATAATTTTCAGGCCAACTTCACTTACCCAGCAGCAAGTTCTTGAAGTTAATTTTATAACACCACCAAAACAATCGATAATGGTTATTGAGGGATGTTAACAACAGTGGTTTACTGATGATCCAATTTTCAACTGGAAACTCCATCTTCCAAATAACTTTGATAAAAATATACAGTACGATGTGGTATATAAAATCCTCATTACATTTTATCTTCTCCAAACTCAAAACAATTAAATTTTGGTATGATACCAAAACTATTCCCTCCTACAACCATAACCATTAACTCTAAATACAAAAAATAAAGACAGAGCAGAGAGAGGAGACGAGAACCAGCTCATGATCCGGCCAGGGGAGCTATCTCATGATCCGAACAGAGGCTCATGATCCGGCCAGGGGAGCTAGCTCATGATCCGGCCAGGGGAGCTAGCTGGAATACATCCTGTAACCGTACCTCACAACCATCATTAAGCTGAATAACAAAAGAATCGGGTTGAAAGTAGTCACTAGTTGAAAGTATTGTTCATTACACAATGATTGGCAAATTGAAGAGAAAAAAATCATCAGACTGTATTTAGCAGCTGAGAATGTTGACAACGGTCATTCTTTTTACTGGAAAATATCCCAAAACGTTGCAATTTGTCAACTTGGAGAGTCCAAGTCTGCTTAACAGAAACAGGAATGAACATATTGGCATTTTATTTATACTGCTTTTTGTTTTGCATAAAAAATTTGATAAACTATACCTATATGACTGATGACGTTTGATGTACCAGAACCAAACAAGTAACCTATTAAAGAGAATCCTAGCATGACCTAAATCTTCTGTAGTACATATTTTGAATTTTAAGACTTTACTGTTAAATACATTCATCAAATGGCCTATTGGCAGAGTACATATGAAGTTCCTAAAATGTGGAGAGAGAAAAACAAATCAACTTTTGCACAAAGGGGAAATATTCTTAAATATTGTAAATTGACAGAATAAGTAACATTATTTTGTGTACAAAACTTTGTACAAAAATCTCACCTAATTCTCAGCTCTGGGGAAATTTCACATTTTACACAAAGTGTAATATTATGTGTAAAAGTAAGAGGGCCCGATCTTCTTCTCTGAAGAAGATCCTGCTAGGCCCTTTCATTTTTACACATTCTCTTACACAGGCTCATTAGTGGATAAGCAGTTTGCTAACAGTTTTGTTTTATTTTGAGCTAAAGTGTAATATTATTTAATATTGTTAATGTGACAGCATAACTAACATTATTTTTTTGTGTACAAAACATGTTGAAAATATCTCACCTCAATGAAGCAACCAGTCCAGCCGGCATAAACTTTCCGCTGTTGGAAAATCTATAGCCCATTACACAAGAGAGCAGAAGTGAAGTTCCTACAAAGGGGGAAAACAACATATTAAATATAAATTATAATACGAACGTGTAATACAGGAGAATGGGAACGGTGTCAATTCTTTGACATGTTGTTTAATTGCTAAAAGGACTAGGTTAGGATTTATGTCACTTTTCCAGACAGTTCTCAACATCCAACCTATTTCAAGATCTTCTGGAGTGTTGAATTAGACAAATGTCTTAGTGGACAAAACAAGAAAAGTTTTCGAAGTATTCAAACACTGTAGTTCATCTTACCTTCAAATTCAAAATGAATATTTGTCTTCTCTCGTACACTTTTGCAGTACAGAAGACACTACTAGTACAATAACATATATACTGTATGCATGTGGCTAAACTACATACAGTGTGTTCATAACACTCTGATATATTTGAGATCCAGGACTAACTCTCTTGCTATATGGAGTCTATAATAAGACGACCTTACTTAAGTAAGGTATAAATTTATATATACTATAAGACTACAATAACTTTAAAAACAAGTCTGAGAATTAAAGATGAGACAAGGTTCCTCACAACAAACCCTTCCACCCAGGCCTGACAAGAAGGGGAGTCGGGGAGGATACAGCCCCAGATGCCTGGGTCAGTAAGGGGGGCGGGGGTCACACAGGTGAAGAAAAAAAGGTATACTCATTCAAAATACATGAAGAAACAAGTTAAACATTAAAGACTTCAAAGTTGTGATCTTTTCATTAAACATATCATAGCTGATCATGTCTACTTGCACCCGAAGGGTTTAGTTTACAACTTTACATGTACTCCTTCTTTTCCTCCATGGATGAAGATTCCTGTTTAACACCTCCGTTCACAAGATTTGTCTGGAAATGTTCAATGAACATTCTTAAGTTTTTAACATCCAGTCTTTACATGTAAATACTTAGTCAAGGACTCATGAATATATCTAAAGAAGAGCATCAAGGATAAAAAAAAAGGATGATTACCAAGAATGATGAGGTAGTTTGATGGATTTTTTGAGGTTTGCATTGCTCCAAAGGCTGCTGCACCACCAAACAACAAACCCGCTGTCAGTGACATCACACTCCCTGTGAAAGATATGTACACTAAATGGTCAACATGTACTGTACATCAATATAAAAATCATTACACATTAAACTTTCACTTTATTTTTAAGTCGATATAGATGTATTCTTGTTTATTTCTCTGATGCTATTTGCAGATAAGGGTACATTATAATATTTACAGTAGGCTTGCCCTAGATGTACTTTTACTTATAAATACCTCCATGCTTTCAAAAATTGCAGTGGATAGCTCAACATTAAATTATGTTCCTATTATTCAACTCCAATGTATTAATTTGCAATAGATAGGCTGCAAAAGAAGTTAAATTTATATCCACCTCTGATGGAATTGTCCAGTGTTGCAAATGGTATCCTAATTTCAACTTATATTTATTAGCAGTTTCACTGAGCTACAAGTGTTTACACTCTCTAATTTTCTTTGGATTGGGGAAAGGGGGGGGGGGTGGGAATGCCAAAATCTTTTTGGTTTAAATGTTACACTGCTGATCATGGTGAATTAGTGTCGGAAATGGCATACTGAGTCTGTAGCAGCTTTTACAGATAGACTAGTACAACAATACTGTTGAACATAACTTTACCACATTATGTCAAGTGTTGAATGAATAGAATATTGTGGCATTGTGTATTTCTTTGAAGGACTTGCCTACCTGTTGTTCACCTTTGCCCTGAAACATGCCTTCCAATTACAGTAGGCTAGTGGGGCGAATAATTGAAATAGCGGAAGTTGTTTTCTTTACTCGAGTCAAAACTTTGCATCCATCATTTCTGTCAACCCATTTAAGCCTAGGTCAATTATTCGTATAAAGAGCGACGCCTCATATACTAGAGCTCAATCCAAGTAAACATTCCTGCAAGCCTTTGCATTGGTGAAATTAAAATGCATTGAGGAATTGGTATGCTATAGACATTTCGCGTAACTGCTCAGAGCTAGGCTAGCACAGAATATTTAGGTACCTTGTTGGCTACTACCTAGTACCTATGTAGCCTACAGAGACCGAGCTAAAAGATAATCACACTTATTTTTTCGATGGCAAAAAGTGCAATTTCTAACCTGCTTTCATAAAGCCAATGATTCCACCCAAGGCCACTACTGCAGCGTATCCGTAAGCAACTATGTCAGTCATTTTCAAAGCTAATTGTGTCGTCTACTTTGTACAGAATGAAAGATGTACCTAAGTTAGTAAGTAAGAGGAATACACTGTAGTATATGGTGCGCCAGGAGAGCCATAAGTCCTGAACTGCACATGCAGTACAGTATGTCGAATAAATTGGCACGTCAGTTTCTCGCACTCTCTTGGAAAAAATCGTCAGATTTACGAGAAATCGACATCAGACTATTTCCCCAAAGTTTTCGTGAACACATTTTCTCATTCAAATTGTATGATTCTCAACGAATTAATTTTGACATTGCCTATGTCTGTTTTATTACTCTCATTGGAGGACTCTGTCACATGTCAACCCTGAACGCTCGTGATTGGAAAAAACTGACATATATATGTCGAACAAAATAATCTAATGAAAATTGCGAGAAACTGGCAAATAACTACTTTTACGATACATGTCTACTTCTTCCACATACATTAACGTGTGACAGAGTTGTCCAATATAGTGTGCAAGAATTCTGACAGACTGTCAATTTGATTCAACAATTAACCCAGAAAGTGACATATACAGGTATGCCAATATAATTCGAGACATATATCGATATCAGGACTTATGACACTCTAGAAGTACCACGTACATCAGTCATAACATTGCCTTATTTCGAGATGGTAATGAAGGAATCATATGTTAGTATACCAACTGTTTGTCTCGACATTTCAAGTATTTTCGTTCAACTTACGACTATTTTCTTTTACCAACTGCCTATGTCTTAATTGTAGCGGTTTTAACAGACCAGGAAGCATATCTGAATCCGAGCGTATTCTCTTCCTTGTAGGTTATACGTACGTTCATAGAGAGCGAACTATACCCCATTTTTGCATCGACTTCTCACGTTATCTTGATGTTGACTTACAGCATTGCACATAACCTTCGACAAATACTAAGAGAAATGTTTAAAGAGGGATGTAATTACTTTTCAAGTATCTTTATAGCATGAAGCGCGTGATGAAACTTTGTGTTCTTGTTGATGAGGGAATAACTGTACTGCTTGAGACTGCCTTACTTCAGGAGCAGTCTGAGACCTCTGCCAGATTGAATAATTAACATGTACCTCTAACAAAACGATGTCTCGTGATCCGTCTAAGACCTCTGCCATATTGAGTAACATGTAGGCCCTACCGCTAACAGATGCCTCTCGAACCGTCTGAGCCTCTGCCAGATTGAGCAACATGTACCGCTAATAAAACGATGCCTCTCGATCCGTCTGGGACCTCTGTCAGATTGAGTAACATGTACCGCTAATAAAACGATGCCTCTCGATCCGTCTGAAACCTCTGCCAGATTGAGTAACATTTACCCAGGGGCGTATCCAGGGGGGCGCAACAGGCGCGCGCCCCCCTATTGACCGTCACCAAAAAAAAAAAATTAACAAAAAAAAATTGAT
>JAIPMN010045860.1:8129-21395 GCA_020650975.1 Apostichopus californicus | reverse complement strand
TTTTTGGCTCGCTTGACCTGAGTTTCGTTTGTCAGTATGGGATGGTTCGGTAGTGCCGTTTGGCCGTGACGTTTTGTATCCCGCATGGCGGGTCACGTAAAAAGCACGAGCCTGATATGTTAGAGTAACAACATCGCTCTCAGGGCACAGGATTTCATTCTAACTTTCAACTTCCGAGAGGCCCTGTTAACCAGTTTTACACCAACATAGTCGATAAAGAACATTTATTTTGTAACATTAGTCTCGCAAAATGTCACAAACAGGAAGACCGAAGGGAAGTTTAGGGAAAAAGAAAATTGAGGAGGCCGCTGCCATGAGGGCACAGCAGTTAAGCCTAAGCCCTACCCTAACACGAGAAACCTATGCTGAGAGCAACGAAGACAGTGAGGATGCAATGTCTATGCGAAAGTTCACTGACACGCTTGACAACTCTATTGAACTTATCTATGCTGAACTACAGAAAATCCGGAAGGAAATCGGGAAAGCCATTGAGAAGAATACAAAGGACATAAAAAAAGGATTAAAAGCTGAGAATGTCGATTTGTGAGATAGATGTCAATCGCTGGAGAGGAAAGTAGCTGATATTTCTAAGACCCAAATGGACCAGCTAAAGCAGATCAACAAACAACAGAGATTCTCGCGGCGTAATAACCTACGTATCGTCGGGAAAGATTCCTCACCTAACGAGGATTGTTTAAAGATTGCTTCAGAGGTTTTTACGAAAGTGGGAGTTCAAGAGTGTGTGGTTGAACGAGCTCATCGAGATGGTAGACAGATGGAACACCGCAGTCGTCATATTCTGGTGAAGGTAGCTCACTTCCAGGAGAAAGTCTCTATTCTATTCCTGTCGTCTACTATCGGGACGGCGTACCCCGGATGAATATTGGAGTGAGTTAGTTGTTAGGTGTGGGGGGGGGGGGGGTTGTGTGGTCGTTACATAATATGGGTTGGGGGGGTTCTGTTTGTGGTTTGGAGTTGGCTTTTTGGGGCTGGTTTGTAGAGCTTTGTTGTTTTGGTTCTGTTTGCCTTTTGGTCCGTGTCCTTTTCACGTTACGTTGAACGCTGCATTGTATACGTTTGTGGGTTGGTGAGAGATTTCTGTTTGTGGGTTTTCGGTTGCGTTTAGGTGGTTGTTTAACAGACTGGGATTGTTTTGGTTTTGTTGACCTTTGGTCCGTGTCCGTTTTCTTTGCACGTAAAAAGCACACTCTATTCTGAAAAACGCACGGCAAGCCTTGCGATCCGAGGATTACTACATAATTGATGATTTGACCAAGGCTGATCCTATGGAGAAGCGGAAATGGCTACCAAAAGTCAACGACCTATTTCGAAGCGGAGTTAGGCTGCACTTCTCTGGGGGCTGTTGGAGAGCACAAGGTGGAAAGCCTTACGAATTCACATCTGTGTACTGAAAGACTACCTAAAGATGTTGAACTGTGTTTATCTCTATTTTCTGTTAATGGATATTATTTGATTCTCGGAAGTTACTAATAAGAGTTTTGTTTTTGCCCCTGAGATTTCGGGCCCCGTATAATTTTGACATATTTATGTCTTGGAGTTCGGAGTTTATTGCAGAACGTAAGTTCGTATCTTTGAACTTTTTGATGTCTTTTTTCTTTATATCCATCTCTGTTATTAATTTTAAAATAACGTTGTGTACATGTGAAAATTTGTATGATAATAATGAAAATAATGGTTTTCTGGCTTATACTGTCTTCTATATGGTAAATTTTGCATGTTTTCGATTACATTTTCAACATAGCTCTGATACAAAATTGAAAAAATGGCTGATTTAAAATTGTACTATTGTCAGGGATCATCATCACATTCTTTTTGTAATCGTGAAACCCCGCCCCCCCCCAAAAAAAGCTAACACCTGTTTTTCTCCGATATGAAAGAGGATTCAAATATAGCATTGGTTCCTGTGATTAAGGAGGACCATGGACTTCGAGGAGTTACGCCTTCATTTCCATGACGTGTGGGACATTCTCTAAAATTACTCATTTTTGTGGTGGAGTGAATTTACCGTTCGAATGGCGAACACTTTTCAAGGAGCACGTTATGGATATATCATTCAAATCAGAAGTACAAACAAACGCTACCAATGTTTTCTTGCGATATGAAAGAGGGTTCAACTGTACCATTGATTCCTGTGATGGAGGAGGAGGACAACGGATTAGTCACTACCTAGCTTCCAGGCGATATAAATGTGAGGATCATAGACGGAAAATAGGTGTTTGTTTGGGACCAAGTGTGAACTTACCTTTATTTGTTGCCATGGACTCGTGAACTTTAAAAAAGACATGATACCTAGTATGCTCACTGTGTTTTTCATTTTCTACTCCCAGTTGAAAACTACCAATACACCGTATGGATGACTGCATCTTCGGTAAAGTACATTTTATTGATTTGTTACGTAACCGATGAAATTCTGCTTTTATTATCAGCATTTTAGGTGTGCGCCTTACCATTATAATAGTGAACAAACTTCTTTGAACGTATGGAGAATATCTATGCCATCTTTTAGTTATTGTATTCTTTTCCCTTATATATAAATATGCTTATATGAATGTATATGTTGTAACCGAAGTAGTGATGCACTCAACGTATCATTGTTATTCACCTGTACTTTCTTGGTTAATGTGATGCCGTGTTGCTCTCGAATAAAAAACAAACTGTACAACACATCGCTTTTGTTCTCATTTTGACCTGGTGTTTTACTCACACATGTCCAACTTGTCTAAGGGTCAACCTATGTCCTATCATAGGTCACAAATGCGAAAGTGTCCTATATTGGTCCCACATGACAAACGTCCTATAATAGGTCCCACATGACAAAACGTCCTATATCGGGTCCCACATGACAAAACGTCCTATATCGGGTCCCACTTGACGTCCTATAATGGGTCTAAACACTACTCCCCCTCTACGTTGCATTTACAAACAAACTTTCTTCTCTCTCTCCCATTAAATTTATTTATTTATTTCATTACTTATTTATTTTTCCATTTAGGTATTTCTTTACTTAATTCTTTATTAACAAAAATCATCATCATATATTAGTTCTTATTGATTTGTACTTTTTTTTACGTGTTTTTAACAGATATGGTCAGAGAATGGTTGAATGAGTCCGAGTTGCCCAAAATGAATGCATTGGAGAATTTGGTATTGGACTGGCTAGTTGATGGAGGGGAATGTGAAGGGGTTACTGATAAAGAAATGATTTCAGTAATCCCTACGCTTCCTCCTGTCCATGACAGTTCATCTACCGCCTGTGTACAACAACAACACACAAAGCAGGATATCATAAGAAGGATCAACGAAGGAGCTTCGACTTCTGGACTCTCTGCACAAGCGCCACCAGGACAAAGCGGAGAAGGCCGTAAACGGTTATTGTAGAAGAAGAAGGAAACATTGACCCTTCATCTGAACATGATACCAGTCAAGACAATTTCAGGATCATGATGAAAGTGAATTTTATAATATTGATAAAGTTACTTAAAATATGTTAAAAAACGATTACAGTATTTCGTTTAATTTAATAGAGAATGACAAAGTTGAAATTTATAATTTCCCCCAAATTTTAAGTCACATATGTGATCGTCCACTACGAAAGGGCTGTAAAGTCGCGCATGTTCATTCCGCGCTACGGTCGAAAATGTGTGGAAAAGTTGTATATTGTCAATTTTTGGTTTTCTGTATAAATGGAATCTATATAAATTCAAGAATCACCTCACAAAAGGAATAGATTGTAATTCATTCCGAAATAATGAAAAATGAACAATTTAGAGCACCTGTATTTTTGGGTTTGTTACAAAATTGTTCCCAAAGTTGCTAAGAAGGACCTTACTTTCTCCCATTTTTCTCGAATCTTTTCGGCAAGGCGACCGAGCCATGTCTCATAGCAAAATGAAGCTTGAAATGTGGGCTATCGATTCGTGCTAACTTCGTCACGATATACAATGTTTTTGACCAATCAGGAGAGAGTTAACAACGACAGATCGAAACAGAAAATTATTTTGGGAGTTTCATGAGTGCGGACACGTAATTGGTGCGATCGGCACACGTCACCCACTACGCCTGCGTGTTAGCGTAGATACTCGCGTGTAAACAAGTCGTCGATCAGCTGTTGTTCGTCGCGAAGGCCTGGTGTACATTTTAATCGCAGCGAACGTCGCCTAAGGCAATGGGAAGAACTGCAATAATTGCTACTATGAACTCGGAACTATTCATCATGATTCCTGCAGTATCGTAGCCGGTAAAGCCAGTACATGAGTACAGTAGACAATCCGAATTAGAGCCTAACACAGACACTGTGCGAAGCCTGCATAGGCCTATCCCAATACCAATTCAGTTTTTTTTTCAAATTAGTAACCATGGATTCAGCCAAGCGCATTGCAGATGCACTGAATAGTGCGAGTATTCTGGACCTTGGAGAGGATGATGCTGTCAATTTACAAACACTTATCAATGATTTTTTTGGCCCAAACCAAGATGACAATGAGCCTATGGAATGCAATTCTGAATCAGATGAGGAACTGTCTGATTCAGAATCGGATCAACTAGAGCCTCAAGAAGTACCAATGGCTGTTGGTATTGCTCAAAACGATGACCAAGTAGAACCCGGCTGTCAATGATTTGGGGCAGGATGTGATCGACGCTGTTGGCCTAGACAATTTCCTGTTTGACAACGACGAAGAAGAGATGGCCAAAATCAGGGCCAAGAAATGCCGTTGCCGAAATTCATTCGGTGGCCTGGGCTGTTCCCATAAGTTTGAGGATGCTTACGTTTTTAAACTAAGGTATCAGATGAATGCACTCCCAGCAGATTTCAATGCGATGTGTTTGTTGGGGAAAATATCATCAAGTGGGATGAAAACGTCACAAATGACAGCGAAGAGCAGGCGATCAACCCAGACGGTACGGAAGAAAAAAAGGACCACAGGCTATTCTGTGGATGGTGTCAAAGTCTGCCGGGATTCCTTCCTCTTCATGCACATGTGAGTACATGTAGACCATGTCTACGAAGTAGTTACAACTTACAGTATTCAGCTAGTATAGTGGCGGTTCCAAATTTCGTAACCCCTACGCTTAGCCTAATGTATGGGAATTGTGTACAAATCTCTAGCCTACAGGGGTAACAAAATTTGAACCCCCTATTATAAGGTGCTGATTTGGAATCCTTGCCCACAATTCAACAATCTCTGCTGACACTTTATCATTATTATCACTTCAATGAAAGTGATAGGGTCAATGCCATGGAGAGGCCACTGAGGAGCGGGTGCACTGGTCCACTGATAATTTTGAGTTGTGTTGACCTCACTCTAAGTATCGCTCATCAACCCTACTGAGCTAACATTTTTGCTCAATTGTCGAATACCCTGCCAGTCTTCTGATTGCATGTCATTCTTGAAATCATTATTTCCATACTTTATTGTGGAGTTGCCCTTATTAAAATTTAAGCTCGTACGAGCTCGTACGAGCTCCCACGAGCTCGTATTTTCAATATGAGCTCACGGCGAGCTCGCGACGAGCTCGTCTTGCAAATACGTGCTTGCGGTGAGCTCGAATATGACCAGGATTGGACTGTGGCGAGCTCGTACGAGCTCGCCATGATATTGCGAGCTCGTCATATGCTCGTCGAATCAGGTGACGAGCTTGCAACATCCATAATAGAGTTGCGACGAGCTCGTACGAGCTCGTATAACCTAAGGTCCTGATGAGACGAGAGTCAAGCTCGTCGAATCAGGTAGTGAGGCTCGCCACATCCGTGATAGAGCTCGTCACATTGAGAAGCACGAGCTCATCAGATTCAGTTTGCTTTTGGATGAGCTCGTCATTATTATGGAGCTCGTCACATCAGTGTGAGCTTGACACTCATGGGATGCCAAGGTAATTGTCAATTCTCACAAAGCCCTTTTGATTTGGGACCTTCATAACAGAGCTGCCCCAAGGACAATATGAAACAGACTATATACACTGACCGGCCTAAATACAGTGGCAGCCCCCACCCCCCATATAATTTTTTTAGCTCGTACCGAGCAATCACGACTGTGCTAACCAAGCGGTTCTATTTGATAAATGCTTAAGATGTTGGACTGGAGTACCGGACGGAAACCATCAACAGTTCGGACCTTAATATACCAAATAATTGATGCCAATTCAATATACGGTACTTCTCATATATATTTCACATCTACATTTCTTTCTCAGTTAAAGATCAAGGATCATGTAACAAATTTTCTCTAAACATTCTCGTGAGGAGAGGACATATCAAAAGTAAAAGATCCTGGCATGTTGCCTTGTTGAGTTATTGCATTTTACTCCAATGGATTTCCAACTAATTGATGACCTCATGAGGGGCACTGCAAATGCTGCCCATAGACCATTGATAAAAAATATACATGACATGTCATTCTTAGATTGTATTCAACTGCAGCAAGCATAGTCTAGCAAGACATCTCATGACTATGCTAGTTAAAGCCACACAGTCATATGCTGGCTGGAGTTCCAACATCGTCGCCGCCTGTTTGATTCGTCATAAACGGGCTGCGACAATGTTGGAACTTTGGACAGCAGACGACTGGGGGCTGCCCTCAACCAACATCCGCTGTCACCAATCAATCAGACTCGTGTGTGTTCGGTGGCACAATAACATATCCTTGCTGCCCATTGTCAAGATTTTGAACAAATACACACATGGACCTAATCTGGCAAACTGGAACCACAACATGTTCTTCAGCAGTCACCCTTACAGCATGTACACATTGATAATGCCTAAACTTGAAAGGGTTCACCAATTTTGGCATCGGCTCTATGACAGCAAAGCATTTTACTTCTCGTGACGATGACTTAACATAGTACTCAACTCGTCCATAATGAACTTCGTCTGAAGCTGGCAAATGGTGGGCAACTGTGAAAGAATTTCTCTTTCTAACCATGGTCCAGGATTTGGATTGGAATATAAGGCGATTATCAGTATAAAATGTTGTCAGTGAATTGACAACTCTCTCTGGCAATATCATTCGGACAGGTGCTCCCAAGACCCAAATATTTTCCTGTACAAATTCTCTCTTGCTAGCAAAAGATTTGGGACTTAAGTAAGTAGTATAGAAACTTTTAGTGATATCACTTTCAAGGTTCCTTATCAATGAGGGAATGATTAGCATTGTTCCAACTGTATTGGCAATTTGAAGGTCAGGTTTTTGGGTTCCATGAAAATATTTCAGCAAACTTCCATTCACACCTTCAAAATGAAAGCAGCTCTGGGCCCATAATGGTCCCAAGTCTTTCACAGCATCAGTGAGATGAAGCAGCAAATGAAGGTTCATGGACATCATTTCCCCCCATAGACCAGAGAGAATAAACATACATACTCCTGGAGTAAAATATTGCAGTGAGTAAGAGTGTCAACTGATATACTTGTACTATTCAATTGATGCATTGAAATACATGTCCTCCATTAGATCACTCAAAAGAGGTACCGAGTAATAAAACAACCAAGAACGCCACTCTGAGGCTTTCCAGAATCTCATATGTTCAGAAATAGAT
The DNA here is from genome assembly GCA_020650975.1 of Apostichopus californicus. Classification (NCBI taxonomy): domain Eukaryota; kingdom Metazoa; phylum Echinodermata; class Holothuroidea; order Aspidochirotida; family Stichopodidae; genus Apostichopus; species Apostichopus californicus. The sequence continues at coordinate 13,844 of JAIPMN010045860.1, read as the reverse complement.
CTGGGAATTCTAGTAATGAAATTTGGTGGGGTGATGATCTTCAATCTTTCATCAACAACATTTACAAATTTAGATAGAGAGAAGAGTTCAGATGAATGGGAAGAAGAAAACCATAGTGTAAGTAACTTTCGTATCAGTCCTAACAACACTTGGTGCATGTAGTCAACTGCAGTGCCTCTTATGATGTCCGCCCCTAGATACATAAACCATGATGGTCCCTTGATTCCATCAACTTGTGTATGGGTGTGAAATGCTTCTGACGCACTTCGAAGTGTTTCTGCATGTCATCTCTTGTGACCATCAGGATTTTCTTTGGAATAAGGATACACCCTTGCATGTCCATTACCAACACTAATAACAGTTCCCTCTTGTTTGCACCTGGCACAGCCAAATATACCATTATACTGTGTCATGTTGAGCGCCATTGCCTTTGCTGGCAAGTCACACGTCCCTCCCAGTACTAAACATCTTACAGTCATGGTAACATTTGTGTTCGGAATTTCAATATCAAACCCATCTCTCAACTGGTTCAATGTATCTGAGAAAGGCTTTAAGAATGTGCTCATTGAGGGTTTTGATCCGAACCACAAACCAGCAAAAACCATGTTTTCTTTCTGGATTCTCTTGTGATAGGGTAATTCATTGATTGTAAAGAATAAAGGCCAAAGGGAGCGTTTGGATGACTTGAAAATGGGTACACCATCAACATACCAAAATAGGGAAATATTGTTTGGATTGTGCAACAATCCCCCAGGAGTGAAATGTCTCTTATATTCACTACCATCATACACGTCTTCGATGTGACTCACTTTTTTTGGTCCGCTCGAATCTGTGTTGTAAGTCAGAGTAGAATCCTTCTCTTTGGTATAATTTCTGAAGTTGAGCAACCATAGGAATTTCTATGAAATAATCGATGCCATCATCACCCAACACATTCCTACATTTAGGACATGTACCAGAGACAACAGCTTCAGGAGTAAGAAGACATTCACAAATGTTGCAAAATTTGTGAAACACAAGTGGACTCCTCAAATTTGCAAAAAATTCTGAAACAGATAAAGTGATGTCTTACAGAGGATTTGGAGCTACACAGTGCAGAGATATGAGATTGAGTAAATCATGGAGGCAAACGCCTGTCAAGCTATGTTTTATTGAAAACTAGAGTAAGACTTTCAATCAATGTGATTGATGCTCCTTCAAATAAAGGACTGTCACCATTGTTCCCACTGTCATTTCCAACATCATCACAATCATACCAGTCAAGATCATCATCATCCTCGTCTTCTTGGGTAGCAACATGATCAGCATCACCCTCGGGCATTTGGGCTCTGCATGTAGTATTCTCAAAGTTGCTTCCACCGTCCAACCATTCTGTGGGCCCTGCTTCTGGACACGGTAGAATGTCAGCGTCATCGATAGTATCACTGTAAAAAAAATACACGAAAGAAAAAAAAGAAATTAACCAAGCATTTTCACCTAAATACAACATTAATTTGCAACACTTCTTGAAATGGCTCAACACTCCACGAAGCTAGGAACACCATACAAGATGTAGTCATACTCTGCATGGCATTGCCTTTCTACACACCATGATTTTTATGGCAGTGGGGTCTCCAAAAATGTATCCTGGTGGCTCCAAAACTACTGTATAGCCATCAACGAGGGGCCCAGTGTGAGTAATTTGACATGTTTAGGCTATCTGTAATCCATCCAGGTGGGGTCAAGTTATCGTGTTTACAGACGACACTGGCGAGTGCCGATGCGATCCAATGTTTTCTTACTTCACAAATCGTCATGAAAGCACACACTTTTTTACAACCATCGCACGCAACAAACATGGTTCCCGTGGAACAGATATTCCTAGGGAGGCACAAAAATTTATGCTGTGCATCCCATGTAAGTTACAGCTCAGTGTTTCAACTGATTTACCTCGGAACACATGTTTTTTTCACTGCAAAGACTCCAGTGAACACAAGATAAATATTTTTCAAGAGAGAGCAAGTGTAGCTTCCCCCCAAAAAACGTATCATTCACAAATGTGTATCATGTACGATTACTTAAAAAAAAAATCATACAGGAAGCTATACCCATCCGCGCGTGGAACGGAAAGAATTCGACATGGAGAATTCTTTTCGCGATCCGCGAGGGGTTCTGTGATGGCGTGTCAATAAACAGCTTCATCGGAATACACAGAAATAATTCTTTCCACAATAAACATGTTTTTTCCATGATCCGCGCGCCACACCAAAACGGCGTAACTTGCGTAAGTCTTTTCCTGAACTCCATTCAGGCAACACAAAAACTATAGTGATCTTGTACTCCCCATGAGGAAGCTACCTACCAAATTTCAGCTTCATCATACCAAGCATTTTCACCTCTGGTGACCTCAGATGACCTTTGACCTGACCCCAAAACAATAGGGATCATGCTCTCCTTATAGGGAACCCATATACCAATTCAGTATGAGCTTCATCCATCTAGGTGGGGGGTCGTGTATACAAGTCAGGCATCACGTACACACATGTATACAACATGACTACCGGTACCCGGTACGTAATCCTCGACTGACGTCCAGTAATAAAAAAAGTCATTGTTGGACTCGACCAACGTTGTACTTACACAGCTTCAATAGTGTCCTGGAAATCATCGGAATCACTGTCAACAGAAGAAGAACACTCGCTGACACCATCATATATGTCAGGCAGTTGCCCATCACCGGAAGCGACGATGTCGACGTCATCATGCCTATGTGGAAAGAACGATCAAAATTAGAATGTGCACCGTGCAGGCGGATAAACCGACCAGAAAGTCAATTCTTGGATACTATCTCCTGAGCTTGTTCGAACTTAATTGGACCAGGTACATAAAAATTAAAATTATAATAAAAATAAAAATCATAAAAATTAGTAAAAGTAGCGTAAATATCGAACTTTCTACAATTTGTCATCAAAATTGGCCGCCCTAGAGCTCATATACTCATCGTGGGAAACATACCTTCCATGTTCGAACTTGATTGAACCTGGCAATCAGCCTAAATTTGCAGATGATACTAAGTTGTGGAGAATGATGGATCCTGCAGTCGATGCTGTGGTCAAACAGGAGGGACCTGTACAAGTTAATGAATTGGTCTAAGGTCTAATGAGTGGCAGATGCTCTTCAATCCTGAGAAGTGTGAATGTGAACTATTTCATGGATGACACATGTATCAGTACAACAGAGGTGAGAGTACTTTTATCTGATAGTTCTGGCTCCAGCCAACAGAGTGCTAAAGCAGCTGAAACTGCAAACCAAGTCCTCAGAATGATTAGGCGGACTGCGGTATCTGCTATAAAGCAGTGTTAGCGCTAAGGAATTGAATCTGGGAGGGAATTGCCTCCTAAGATTTTTTCAGGAGAGGGATTTACCAATATCAAGGAGGGATTTCCCATCAAAATCATGTAGACTTTAGCTGAGATGTTGGAAAAAAAATCAAAAACTGGGAGGAAATTTTAATTTTCCTCCTACAAATTTTGTTGGGTGGGATTCTGGAAAAAACAGTCAGAATCTGACTATCCCACCCCTTAGCGTAAACACTGCTATAAAGAGAAAGACATTATCACTAGACTATAAGTCACTCATTCGTCCAATCCAAGCCTGGAGGCCATATCTACTAGAAAATTTTCAGATCAGATTTACAATACAAAAATTATTCCAGGATTGCATCATCTCCCATGTGAGGAAAGCCTAAACGAAGCTCAACCTCACTTCAATAGGAACAAGACACAGGACAAAATAGCGTTAGAGAATTGACTAGCAATTATTGCCCAGCAATTCTAAAAAAAAAAAAAAAAGCCAAAAGGCTTAGTGATTCCTGGACTCGCGTCCGATAACTATGACCAGACACACAAGAACACTATAACAACAGGCCCCACCCTTTCATGTAGGACTGTTCGTTTATTGCATGGGTAATTTTATATCAATATAACAAAAAGCTCCTCCCCTCCATGTAGACCCATTCCATTTTTGCATGGGTAATTATAAATTACCTCTGAATATCAACACCTGTTGTGACCTTTGTGACCACTTGAATGAAAGGAAAGACTGTATGATTGTGAAGAATTCATTTCACCTCCATGGTTACACAACAAAGTTCACTGTGATAAGACCAAGAATTCGGGACTCATCATGTTCACAAGGAACTTGACCTCTGATACCTTAGATGACCTCTGACCCGACCTCAAAGCAATAGGGATCATGTATTCAACATGGGGAACACACATACCAAGTATGAGCTGCATCCATCCAGGTGGGGTCCAGTTATCGTGTTTACCTACAAGCCAAAATATAAAATTTTCCCCAGAATTGACCCCTGATCTACACCACGCACGATGGGGTTCTTATACTCCCCATAAGAAAGCTACACACCAAATTTCAGCTTCATCGGACCAAGCGTTCTGGACTTATCGTGTTTACAAGGATTTTGACCTCGGTTGACCTCAGATGACCTTTGACCTGACCCTAAAACAATGGGGTTCATGTACTTATCATGGGGAACACACATACCAAGTATGAGCTTCATCTATCCAGGTGGGGTCGAGTTATCGTGTTTACAAGCCAGGCATCACATACACACACACACTCAGTGCAAGGACGACGACGTTAGTATGCAGTGCAACGGAATATATAGTAGCGTCCCTTACCTAACACGAATGCATTCATTAAGCCTTCATTAGGCCTTCGGAATGCTACAAATGAATGCATTCGTAGTCAGCAATGGAATGCCTTCACTAAGCCCTCAATAAAACCGAAATATTTAAATGAGCTAAGCCCTCGAATGCTAAAAATATGCCTTCGAGGGCTTAAATTTGCATATCAATGAATGCATTCCTGGGTTTGAATGCATTCCTAGTCACAAATGAATGCATTCATTCCACGAATGCCTTCACTAAGCCCTCAATAGAACCGAAAAATTTAAATTAGCTAAGCCTTCGAATGCAAAAATCAAGCATTCGAAGGCTTAAATTTGCATAACATGGAATGCATTCAAAGGTGAATGCTTATTCTTTAGGCTACCACTATGACTTCTTCATGAGTGGCGATTTAGTAATAATATTGGGCCCCCCCAATATTATTACTAAATCACCACAACATGGACATGACCCCTTTTCCAAATAGTTACATGTAGCATAGACCAACTGTGTAAAAAATCGAACCCCTTCCCAGCTTGGATGCATATATGTATGACAATGCATGTCAATGCCGCCACTAACTCCCCGGGATGGGCAAAATGTTTCAAACCCCCTTCCCGTTCCATGAATGTAGGCTAATGTATGACATTCCCCATCCTACCCCAACTGCTGCCTCATTCCCTGGATCATGTGAGCGATTTGGACCACCAATAATAACAATAGCTTTTAGTTACCCCAGCTGTGTGTCGATCTGCCCCACATGTAGCCTATGTTAACCCCCCTCTACCCTCCCCCTGCACTATTTGCACTTCCAAGTCCCTTCCAGCCCCTCCCCCAGATGATTAATTTAGGCTAATTAATTTTTTGTGACAGGGTCAACTAAGCCTGTAGGTCTAGCTAAATTGCCCACCCCTCACCCCACGCCCCCAACAACACCCACGCCCCCACCACCCACTTCCCCTGAATAGGCTAGTGATGGAACTTTGAAAGCTAGTACACCGGCCCCCAAACCCTTCCCCGACTTGTGTCATGGTCTAGAGGCTAATTG
>JAIPMN010045835.1:753-15505 GCA_020650975.1 Apostichopus californicus | reverse complement strand
ATATTTTGTTGTAAGGAAGAAATAATCAGTTCTTTTGTATCTCATCTGCCTCTATCCCTATTAATACCTTGCCAATGTGTTTTTCTCACCCGCATCTTTACAAAAACTATCGGCTTTCCATAGTAAATGTTAAAACCACAGACCAGTCTCTGAAACACCTACTTTTCTGCTACAGTACTCTCACTTTAAATCTTTAATGTTTTTGCTTACTTACAAACTCTTATTTAGTATCAGTATTAGTTAGCTTATTCCTAGGGTATCATATATATATAATAATCACTGGAGTGCAAAAAAAAACATTTGGTATCCATGGTAACAACCTGCTAATTTCCTGTAGGTAAGTAAGCATTGATGTAAATGCCCAAATCTCAAGGAAAGTTGTCTTTATCTCTTATTTTGTTCTCTTGGTTTTCTTTGCTTGATGAATCGTGTCAGCCAGAAGCTATATAAGAGAGGTGGTTCAGGATCCCTAAGAAGATTAAAGCAAATTGTTAAATTAAACCTGAAAAAATTTACCTTTGCTTAAATCTTATCTCCATTCTACTTAATAATGCACATTACCCTGACTTAGTCACTGTTTACCGCAGTGTAACCCTGTCCCATTATAACGCAAATCACCAACCGAAACTTTTGGTGTTTCAATCACAGCAAATCAAACCCATTTCAAGAAAATATTCCAATATCTGAATCTGAATCTGAATTGTTCGTTCATGCTTGAATCCACGAGGACTGGACGTGTAAAGTCCCTTTGAAGTTGAATTTTTCCTTCCCAGGCAAAGGTTTGTTTACTCTTTCAAAAAATTTGTTGATAATTTTCTCGTCAGTGTATGCTTGATGATTTAGCTAAATGCGAGAGCTATCTGGGTTAAAAGTCCTTAATAACCATCGTCCTTAATTAATATTAACAATTACTATTAGCTACCATTTAGTGAAGAAAATAAATTGCTTAAAGTATGTCTTATGTTGATCGATTACAATTATATTGGTATTAATTGTTTCAAATTACTGCAAGTTATGACTTCTCCTCTCCTTCCTTGCAGAAGGTAAGTTCTCCAGATACATTAGATAACCTTCTTGCCAAATGACCAAAATCAAACCAAAAGTAAGCAATTCAGTAGATAGATACATTTCAGAGACATTACATAAGGGGGAAGGGAAAAGAAGAGGATTGCAGCACTCAGAGGCAAGGTATACTGCTTAAAAGAGTTTGTTTTTCTGTTTTGATCAATCTTTGTGACCAGAAAGTGGAGTAGAACCTCTGCCATTTATAATAGTTAGATAGTGCAGTATGATTAATACCTTAGAATCTAGCAGATTCAGTAAATGGTTATGATTTTGCTATGATTTGGTAGCAAATGTTTTAATAACTTTGAAAGCAAAAGTGCAAGTTTTGATCCATAACTTTCAAATGAGGTCTTGCCATTTTTGTAAATGTAGAATATTTTGAAGGAATTTTACCAATATTGAGTACCATATAGCTGTAACTCGTGAATTTTCTTTTTTGAAATGAAAAAATGAGACCGATTTCTAACAGTTTGCCGTCCAATCTTCACTGGACATTTTTTTGACATGTAACACCAATTCCTTACGAAATAATTTTCTCTGCTATTAGTCTGTATTTATATGTTAGTATATATTAGAGCATTTGAAATCATTTTGAATTTACAGATGACCCACAAAGTTTCAAAATCTCAGTAGATGTCCAGTGAAGGGTAGGGATCAGTTTTATACAAGTTTTGCAGTCATTTTTTGGTCTGTGTTATTATTCAATTTTCAGCACTGTGCTGATATTTTGCTTCTAAGGTGCCTTAAAATAGGATTTATTTTCTGCATAGTCCACCTTGGAGGCAAAATATCAGCACAGTGCTGAAAATAGGAAAATACCACCGACAAAATGACTGCAAAATTTGTATTTGGAAGGGTAGAACTTTCAAACAAGGCATTGAAAATGCTTTATAGCAATATTTAGTGCCAAGAACAACTTCCACATCACCCTCAATATCTGTTCGTTTTATTTCCTCGATCAACTGGAAAGTTTCATTTCATGGTCGCTATTTGGGTTACTAATCTAATATTTCTGATTTTATTATTAAGATCCAATAAATTTGAATTAAACTGATAAGTTACATCATCTCCATGGCGATATGATTGAGTGGTTATCAAACCTACATTTTGGAATTATCTGTCATTGCACTTTTGTGAACTGTGTGGAAGTTTATATCACAGATGGTGTGAAGTACTGTGTTGTAGTTGTTGTGTGGAAATGATAACCATCAATGGAAGAAGGACTGCTATTGGTCACATCTGGATGTATCACTAGCTGGTATTAGTCACCGTTTTGATGGAATTAAAGCCTGGATTACTAGTATAGCTTGAAATAAAGTTTTGTGGATGTCTACAATTAAGAAGCCATCTTTCCGTAAACAAGGACGACAGTGTCATTCCATTCCATGTGACTAGTGACAGCGTTTCGTTGTCACTTGTGACATTAATCTCTATTTTATACTTCGACCATGAAAAATTCATCCAAAAATTGTATCGTTCGCAAATTTATATGTAATCTAAAACAAGGAGATCGTTTGAAAAACACATTGACACAAACATCGAATCAAAAATTCAGCATTTTAGGATGGAAACTTGGATTTATGATGGTTTCAGTCATAAAGCAAAACCTTCACAACTGCAAGGTGCTCCATGGCTCCTTGTAACAGATCTTAGGGCATGTTTGTGTTTCCATGGCAACATCACACAATATGCAGAATGCATTCGAACGGAATGTAATCATAGGTTTATAGCATAAACATACGGCACAACAGAACATTTAATATGTGAATAATAAAAAGAAATAATTCAATGGTCTAACATTTCAGACCAAGGAATTTGTTATAAACCTCAGCTACTTTTTGGAACATTTTTTTTAAAGCAATGTATTCACTTGGTCCCTCTATGGGCCATCAAGTTTTTTGATACTGTCAACAAAAATTGTTTCCTAAACTGAGGCATGGAGGTTTCTACTATTATGAACACTTTGCAGTAATTTGAAGGGTCAAATAATTTACCGTATTAAGGTAACTTTTGATCAAGTTTAGCACCATTTAGCATGCTAATATATTTGGTCCATATACAGGCGCCTAGCCTGTTTGAATTTGATAATTGCCAGATGCATAGAGACTCAGATTAACGAGTTTTACATTCTGAGTGATAACTGCTGAATTGTTCTGTGTTTGAACTGTGTGTTAGATTTACACCAGCAATAATTGTCCAGATGATACAAACCAGGTAACCAGGAACAAAGATTCCTATGGATAGCAAAGTCCAGGCTTAGTTAATTACATCTAGACAGATTGGATGGTACCATGAAGAGGGCATTGACTGGAAATAACAGATCACTAAAGGGGATATGGTAATGTGCTTAAATTGTTGCCAGAGCACATATAGAGCACATATAGAGCACATAAAGAGCACATATAGAGCACATATAGAGCACATATAGAGCATCGTAGAGCCAGAGTGCTTATGTGGGGTGGAGACAGGTAAGGTCGTCACTCATAAATATTCAGAACCTATACAGCTTTGGTATCCCTTGTCTTGCATTGTAAGACCATAATTGTATGCAGAATTTATGCTATATGCTATGAAAGTATCTTAAAGCCTGGGTATAGCAATGTGTGTTTTACCTTTCTTGAGGCACCGGGCAACCGATGTGAATATTAAATGCAATAATACAGCCAACGAGGTATGTTGCATTCCCGTATGTTGCATGACGGGAGATACATTCAAATGACATTCGAATGACGTAGGTATATCGTTTATACCTAGGTTTATACGATAGGTATATATCTGTTTACCAATTAACGAGCTGTTAATTCTAGGTCACACCTGTTTTGACTTTCTTCTGACTCAACTTTGCATGCACCTGTCAATACTTCCTGCGTTGTTCGTTCGTATCGAATACCGTCGAGTTTATACTCACTGTCTAATATTTATTTATTTGGCTACTGTGTAGTAAACCTATCGCTTCATCGGTGTCATGTGACTTCCTCTATGTTGCCTTTAATTTATTTCTCAGCTCGTATTAACAGATCTTCGTTAAGTGTCTCTTAATCTCTCTTGTATCCTGTGCTGCACCGACCATAAATCCGATGAAGTGGCTATTTCCTACCCTGGTCTAAACTCTATACCTCAAGTGACCTCGCTTTTCCCTTATCCCTTTATAATGTCCCTTCCTTCCTCCCAAAGTTTGTCTGTTTGGGAAAGTTGACAGTGACTTACTTTCACAAACAAATATCCACTACATTATAAAACAACATACATCCTACCAATAATCCAAACATAATCTTCTGCCAAAAGTTTGGATTTTGCAAAACTACTGTATGGTTGCGTCTGTGCTTCATGGTTTAGTGTCTGTGTATTGTCAGTCTTTATATTGCACAGCTGGGAATTAAAAGGACACGTGTATATTTGTAAACAGATGTGTTTGTGACTGCTTTCATGTCAGATAAGAGGCACAAAGAAATAAAAAAGAATGACATTTATATTCGGAGCTGCACATTTGGAGATTCTGGTTATTACTCGCATAGACAAAAAGAAAAAGAATACACATAGTATCCAGGGGTCACATATGACCCGCAATGAATGACGACAACTAAGGTCTGGAAGTTCAGACACTTGTATGATGATGAAATAAAAACATTATTTTACACACATGGTAGATTGGTTATGAGTCCCTACCCGTAGAGAGTAAAGACATTAATGTTCTTTTAAAGGAATGCGGTAATTATGACAATCTATCTGATTTTGCTCAGCTGTTAGTTCTGTCTTTAAGCGAGGTGATTCCATCGATGGTCCGACCAAATTCCGCCATAAATAGAAAGAATTATACTCGTAGAGGTCGGTAGTCAAACTCCTCGAAGCAAGGAAACATTTGCACTAACTTTGCTCATGTGTTGCAGTTTACTGTATCATTTGGCTAAAACAGGTGGAATAATTCACGAAATTGTCTCAAAATGTAAAATTGTTGTTCCCTTATTTCACTGTGGCAAATTTGTCGTTAAGGCTTTGTAGATTGAAGTTGCGATTGAAAATTAAGGTGTTTACAATTGGACTTACGATTATGGCAACTACAGTGTCTATCTGTTTAGCTTCATATGTATAGCACAGTACGCGATTTTAGGGCACAGGCAATGTTACCGTACACCATACTAGTTTCTTATGATATAGGGGCATGTATGTTAGAAATCTAATGAGGATAGTAACGGCAAGATTTAGAATTAATACTGAGCCTTTTGCTCATACCAAGCAGAATGGTACTTATATTTGTACTCATTATTCCAAGGAGAATGGTACTTATATTTGTACTCTATACCAAGCCTACACCAAGACGAAATGGTACTCAAACATGTCCTGATGTTATTGGGCCAGTGGTTGCACAGGATGTAACGATACTTACCTACCAAGGGATGGAGATTCAGATTATAGGCACTGAAAATATTCCAAGTTTGTTGATATATGACAACCAAGCTGCATGTGACTACAATCTGGGATTATATACCTTTTGTTTGGACAATCCTCTGATAACAATTCAGAGGTTCTCTATTTGCAGCCTATGGGCCAAATCCAGCCTGAAGAAGTTATTAAAATCGTTACTTTCTCGTTAATTTATGATCTTTGGGTGATAAAAGCTGGAGGAGGTTATAAATTTATCTCTTGGAAACATATAATTTTGAGCAATAATACTTGGTACATTTGTTAGAAATTGGTACAAAGTTAAAGAAAGTAATTGCTATGATAATGAGGTTAGATTATAATGTACATGAAAGATTTGAAGTAAAGTTTAACCTTAAGGAGGCTTTTAACGTCATAATCGTGAAGACTCCCACATTTTTAATGAATTTAAGTTAATATTGAAATCAGTCTGAAGTCATATAATCCTACCCTCAACATAATATAAGGTTCTGCAATACTGCTAAGTAAATTATTATTAGTACGGTGTCAATTTACAACTCATGATTGCGGCGGGCAGTGAGTCTCGCATGAATATGAAATAAATAGCAACATGATCAGCATTTACACAGAGTTACAGAATTCAAAAGTAAGTTTGAGAAAGGAAATTGGTTTTTTTTTGGTTTCTTGCTGTAATAAGGCAAGGAACCTGTGCAATCAAATTAACTTGTATAAACATGTGTGTGTGGGTGTATGTCTGTGTGTATGTGTGTACATGTCTGGGCCTCACAACTGGTGACATGGGTCAAAAGAAATTCCTGTCACCAGCTGTCGAAACAATAGAGAACAATAGTCATCGATTGTCCAGACAAAGGGGCATCCGTTGTAGCTAATATATTAGAAAACTAGTTTGGATGTGTAAGTTCGTGTGCGTGTATGTTTATATGTATGTATTCATGTATGTTTATATGTGTGTATGCATGTATGTATGTAGTTATGATGTGTATATGTATGCGTGTATGTATGCATGTTTGTGTATCTATTTGTGCTTGTGTACCTATATGTGTGTGTCATACAAGCTAGTAAGCACATTATTTCAAGAAGGGGATTGTTGCCAAAAGTCATTCTTTGCAAGTGAGGCTTGACTAAGAGTACAAAGATCCCTATTGTTTTTGGCGGGTATCAACTGAGGTCAACGGTTAGCTAGAAAAGCTGTTAAATTGTAATTCATTTTCCATTCCTATTAAAGGGTCGCCAAAGTCAATATGGACATTTGTTTGCTTTAAAGGGTGTGAAGACTCGCGCACAAAGAAACATCTCATGCCGGTAATCTGACCTAGTTTCGAATGAGGTGTAATAGAAGTGTTAGACACAACCATCGATCCCAGAAAATACACACACAGCTTGCTACCGTCGGTAATTAGACACTAGTGTACAGTAAATACATGCAGCTACGGTCAATACCCACAACACAGTGTATATATAGCAACGATGGACATCTCAGGTCCAGAGAAAAGATAACAAGGTATCACGTTTCATTAACTGTCTGCATTTTGTAGCAATAAGGGAAAAAAACGTCATTTTGCAAGCAACGGAAAGTTAACTTTTTCAGATATGGCCGCACGCGGTTTGGGGCGAGTCTTCAATGCCTTAAAGAGAATTAATCCTGCATTACAACTTAACAAGGGCTTAGAGATTCATACAGTACGTGGGTTGTAAAACAGATTAAGTACTTTCAGGCTGAGATGCTAATGACTGTTGTCATCGTTTCCATCAGGTTTCTGAGATGACTTAAATTGATGTCTAATATTAATGAGAATCGGCAGATGCTGCCTCAAGTCTTGAATACCCGTGGGAGACGTTCATTAAGGGCTGGCTCCAAAAACTATGAAAGTGAAACAAATGTAATTAAATGGTCTGGCACAAACATACGGTCGTATCCTATATCGTTGACGTTGCCATAAATTGAAAATATTAGTTTTGTCACAAACATCGATTAAGCACTTCAAAAACGAAAGAAGAGCAAATTGGTTTAAAATTAAAATAATGTCCATCTTGGTATTACTTTCGTTTTGTGTTTTTTTCTCTTACTTATTAAAAACTTCAACCACAAAACTTGTACTAAGCATAACTTGTGAAGCTCTAATAATAGAAAAAGTTGCTGAATTTATGGGGAAAGCTATTAGTTGCATTTGTCCCCTCCCTCCCCCTTTTTTTTTTCTTGATTTTTTTTGTTTTTTTTTTGAGGATGGTTCAATTATTTTATGTTCCAAATTTAAAGGAGCACTTCTTTGTAAATTATGACCCCCCCCCCACACCTCCCACTCTCTTTGTCTCTCTCACAGGCTTTTTGCATATTTTTATGATGTGGTTCCAGTGGGTTAGTCACGCTTTTGCATGGCCGTTATTGTCTGCAGTTGAATGAACATAAGAAACAGTATTTGATGGAATAGTGCATGACAACATCAATCCTCTGTAAATTAAAAGATAGAATTTTATTTATCCTATATTTTAAAATAACTGAATGAAGGTGCTCAAAAACCTGTGACCTTTCTTTCTGTAAGCAGCTAGTGCCAGATGGATAATTGTACCAGTGGGAATTAAGGGTTGTTTATTTTCTATCCCTTTTGATGTTGCTATGGTTACTCACATTATAACATTAGATGACCTGGAGGGTATAATTTTTTACATAAGATGATTTAAAAAGATAAATGCCTTTCAGCCTCGTTTTTCTAAATTAACTCTCCAATGTTTTGGTGTCCGTGCATGCAAGAGGTAGGTCAATTGTTTCCTGTACAATATATCTATGTGTCATGGAAATTGAATCTTTTAGTTATTATTTTTAGTTCTTGTCCATAAATTCTCCCAGGTTATTTAATATTCAGGAAATGTTAGGTCTTGTAGTTAGGTTATCTTGAAGGTTGCAAATAAGATCGGTTTATTCAGCTATTTTATTTCCTTCAGATCTCTATCCCAGATATTCTGCTGTCTAGCCAGCAATGCCAGACATTTGAAAGTGGGAGGGGGGAAGGGGAGGGGCCCAGCAAAATGAGAGCAACGTTTCGGGAGGACAAACATGCAGCTAGTGCAAAGTGATACCTGCCTGCCTGCCCTGAGCACAGAGCCCTATTGGTTTGGGGTCCAGGGGGCCACCATATGGCCAATAGTGGGGGTCAAGGCGGGAAAAGCCCCATGACATTTTGAGGAATCCATCATTTCCAATCAGCAGGATATGGGGTGTACAGTAGGCATAAGTTAATTATAGTCAGTGTAAGTATACTAAACTTTTTGGGAGGCACCAGACCTCATCCCATTACCTCCCTTCCCCCCCCCCCCCAATCCTCCTTGGCAATACCACTGTGTGTATTTATAGCCCTATGGCTGACCCCGGCCGCACACTGACCGACTGATCAGCTCACACTGTAATGATTGTCCGCTGTTAACGACCGGTGCTCGTTTAGGTCACATGCAAATGTATTAACCGGTGATTGGTTATATTTGTTAAAACTGATCAGTTTCAGCCAGTTTGAACCACGTGTACGATACTGTAGGACTGCCAGTTGGGAAATCCCTACAAATGTTCAATTTTTTTACCCACTGAAGCTGATGCGACTTAAAGGTAGCAAAACCATGATTAGTCTTAGTCTTAAACCCACAAACACAGCCCAACTACCCACAATTGTCCTTGTAACAACGGAGCTCTAGGCTCTAGCACATTCCAGAGTGACTCCTTTCCCACCCCTCCCCCACCCCTCCTCCGCCTCCCCCCACCCCTCTCCCTCCCATTACCCCATAAGTAGGTCATGTAGATCTTTCCTGATGAGCTCATAAATTATCTACTTTTACTTGTGAGCACAAAATGATAATTTCAAGTTGCTATAGCAACCTGCCAGAATGTAACATTTATATACTTCATAAATTTGTTATCATTTTTGCATTAAGAACACAGTATCTGTTTGAAAGTTGTGAATGTATCTGGATTATTTTTGAATATCCAATGCCATGAAGTCCATTTATAATGTTCTTGGTGTGTCAATTGAAGTAATCAACTACATCAAAGAATGGATAGAAGAGAATTATCAAATTTTGAAATAAAAATAATGTAAGCGATGTTCGTGGCAGTGTAAACTAAATTTCTATTTCAAAAGGTGACAATGTGCAGAATGTTCTCATGAGACTATGCCATGTGGTACCCCTACTCTTAGTTTTCAGGGGTGGATATTCAAGATTTCCTAATTATTTCCTTATATTTTCTCCAAAAAAAAAAGAAATTATTGTTGAAAATTTGAAAATGTGTTTGATAACATATATTTGGTTTTGGTAGAATAAGAAAGCAGAAAAAATATGAACCTGGAATGTCAGTAGATATTGTGAATGGAACCCTGAATCCTTGTTTAAAGGCATTGAAGACTCGCCCCAAACCGCGTGCGGCCATCTGAAAAAGTTAACTTTTGTTGCTTGCAAGTGACGTTTTGTTTGTGTCGCTACAAAATGCAAACAGTAATGAAACGTGATACCTTGTAATCTTTAGCTGGACCTGAGATGTCTATCGCTGTATCGTTTATACACTGTGCTGTGGGTATTGACCGCAGCTTACAGGGGGTTACAGGGGAAGTTGTTATTCATATGTATCTTTATCACACAGACCAAAGATAATGGTTGAGTGTGTTTCTCCTGGTATTGAAGGGTGGGGAGGGGGTTACAGGGGGAAGTTGTTATTCATATGTATCTTTGTGGCACCGACCAACAGTAATGGCTAGGTTTTTTTCTACTTGTCATAACTGATCATTAGTCAAATAGGACTGTTGACAGTCTCAGTACCATGACAGGGGGTTTTTAATTTTTCATTCGGTAATCAGGTCAAACAGAGTATTTAAGAAACACCTTTCCCAGGGCTTGCCCACTCTTTAAACACTGCAGGTTAAGACGAGAGTATTTTAGTGTGAACAAGATATAATATGTAGGTCAGTTCTAATTTTTTCTAGACTTATATCCCTCCAGACTCTTTTGAAATCGTTAGTTTATACTCTGGTTTTCTTAATCTTTCCATCTTTGTTCGATTTTTCTTTGGCATCTTCAAACTTTTTATGTTTGGACTGGAAATCATGCATGCTTGACAAGTTACCGCTCGAATAAGCACATTTTCCAGTACTTGACTCCGTTTATAAGTGCAGTTAATATGTGGGTCATGTTACACACACACTGACACACACACTCATATATATATACACAAACCAACACACATATCATGGAGTACATGAATCTAGTGAAAGTGTTGCAGTAACAAATCCAGTGAGCAGATGTTAAAACGGTGATGTGCGCAGTCTTTTAGTCCGAAGAATCAATTTTAATTAAATCATTAATTCTGATTGCTACTAAGGCTGGTTCATGATTATGTTAGATCATGTAGACTGGTCATACATTACACTACACACCTGGCGAGGGTCATGTTTAAAAAAAACAAAATGGTGTGCTTTGTAACCATCAACAACTTGGAATGTCCTGAACAGAAATGTTACTTGTCTAATGTGATTGTATAAGGGTTAATGTAATTCTGAGAGTGCACTCTCTGTGTAAAGAAACTGCATGGACCCACATACACATTTGAGATCGGAGGTTGGAGTGAGGGGGGTGGGTGAGTGGGTGGGTGGGGGGGATAGGCCTGGAGATAGAAAAATGTTGACTGGTATTGAAATTGCCCCTTTGGCAGCACCATGCTTTCATGAAAATCATTGCCATGAATGTTATTAGGGATATTATTCACCCGTCCCTCTCCCTCTCCCTGTCCGCCCATGCACCCATCCTTCCTCCCCTAGATGGTGTCGGGGGGGGGGGGGCATGGAATGGTTGTTCTTGACAATCTTGAGGACAGTTTTGCTCAGCTGATATGAAATTGAGTCATCTTTGATAATTGATCACGAGCCCTTGAGTAACCATTTGCCTTGATTTACATTGCACAAAGGTCAAAAGGTGAAATATTTGGTTACTTGTCCTTTCTGTCACACCAAAAGCAATGCTCATTTATTATTAATGAATTTTTAGTAATTAATTGATTAAATAACTGCATACAACCACAAAAAATTTACTTATTTAATATCTCTTCCATCTTTTTATTAATTAGTAAAATAGTTTAACCTCTTGTTTAATTAGACCAGTCTTATTTAAAAGAATCGAAACTAACTGTCCGGCTTCTTTTTCTGAAAATTATTGACCGCCTTCTGATTATTTTAAGGCGAAGAAGGAACTAACAAAGACAAAAATAAAACTGCATGGATTGTATTTAAATTTCCCAAGTAATAAATTGATTTAGTTTCCTCTTGGTAGTGTTCAAACGGTCTGAACAAGAACTTAGTTGTACTTCAGTGAAAGATTTGTAGCAGACATATTACTTGACATATTTTGTCAACAAAGCCTCTGTTCTGCTTGACCTACGAACCTTCAGCAACAACGATTAAATAATAGCCATTTCTAGCGCTTTCTTCGGCCCTGTGACCCATTGGAACCCAATCCAGAGTCATCTATGACCTTAGCATTTAGCAAGACGTTTAGTGTCCTACTTAATGTTTCAAATAGGTCTCTCTGCCCCCCTTCCCCCCCCCCCCCTCCCACTCTTAAGCAGGGTCCATTTCAAACTTAGGTTGTGATGACAGATGAGGTGGGGCTAAAAGAAGGTAACCATCCTAGGCTGTGGGAGAATATGAATTGATTTTTATGGTATTAAACAAAATCTGACTAGAATGTAAAATTCATGACCTAGAGCTTGCCATAATCAAGTAATGTAAAGAACCGTCACATATTTATCATAATTATGATGAAAAATGGAAATGTAGAATGATTTACATGCAAAAATGTCAGGTTTGGGGGAAGGGGGTGGGGTTTAAAATAAATAGGAAAAAGGAATGATTATGGAGATTGCAAAGCTTAAATTGGACAGATCCTTACTCATATACCTAAAGACTCATATCTTTACTTGTTCCTTTGATTGTGGTTGACTTGTTTTGTTAAGTGCCTAGAGCAGATTCTTCTTGTTTCTGATTTGGTGCTATATAAGTCCATTGTATTATTATTATTATGATTGTTATTGTTGTTATTTTCGTCAAGAGTCACCAAACTATTTTAGAGGGTCATTAAAAATTTCAGAAGTAAATGATTTCACATTTTTTGTGGAGAAAAAAGCAAAACTAAATATTTAACATATATATATTTGATTGACATCTTCATTAAAAGTTTCAACATATTTTTGTTTTAAAGATTTGGTCACAAAAATCATAACTGAATTTGAATAAAATTTCCATGGAAAGAGTACAGGGTAGGGAGCTAGGAGAAAGAACCAGAAAGGGGGAAGAGTTATGGGATCATAATAAATAGGAAGGCAAAGAGGAAGGGGGGAGGTACAGGAGGGGAGGATGAATAATGGTGGTAGGGACGACAAAGGAAGGGGGATAGATTCTCCCAAGTCATGTATGATGGAGCTCGTCCTGAGAGCAAACTGATCTACCTTTAATTTCCTTGCTCTGAACCGTTATGCATTTTCAAACAACAAACGTTGTTGTAATCAAGTGTACTCTTACAGTAACAGCTTGTGTACAGTTAGTGCAGAAGATGGCTGCCAAAGACAGCTGGATAAAAACTAATCTAGTTTTTGAATTTCACAGCTAATTGAGATGTTTACTGTCGACTTCATGAGAACTGATGTTTATTGCTCCTGATCTTCCATTGTTTTACCTCTATTTGGCCTTTACCTAATTGTCTCCTAAACCACAAAGTACTCCCCTTTCTTAATAGTCCTCACTTTAGCTGTTAAAGAGATACTCATCCATTTCTGTTACTATGGTAACGAGATAATTTTTGCCTATTTAGAGTTCCACATGCTTGTTTTATGATGTTTAATACTAAAACCGGGATACAAGTTGTTTGTTTATGTTATTGTGTAAAAGAAATTCAAAATTTACATTTTGACCTTAAAACTTGCATATTTGAGGCTAAATCCTAATGAGAATTAGGACCTGAATATATTGGTAGCAATTTATTTTCCGTAGTTGTCGATGTAATTTTACCATAAACATAATTTTAAATAAATTAAAAAAAAATTGTTATGAGAATATTGTGCATAGGTTTTACGTTATTCTTTGTTTATACTTAAGGGTGTTAAAACTATGTTTTTTGAATTTTTATTTTGGTGTGGATTAATTTTCCATCGTCTGCAAAATTGGTCAACCAATGCCTGGGTATAAAGGCGGGGCGGAGAGGGGTCAGAGAGGATAATTGAAGATGAAGATTTTGTGTATTTGGTGGAGACCATGGATAGAGTGGTTACATCACAATGATATTGTATACCTTCAGTAATAACATTACAGAATAAGCTCACATCTATTCTTCCTTTCACCCCCCCTCACCCCCCCTCCTTCTTCATCCCTTCATCTAGCACTGGTCAGCAACCCAGGCCAACCCCATTGCTAGATACATTCCATTGAAGAAGATAAATAGTAACAACTTATATCCTATCTCTCTTTTTACAACTCATTTAATACTTTTAACACTGATGTGTCCATAGAAGGAGTTGTTTGTTATTATTCTCTTCAAACTAGTAATGTTTACAATGTCATTACAATCAACCATAAAGTCCTAGATGTGTTTGTATATATGTCCCTTGGAAGTAAACGCAAAGCTGTTTAGACGTTACGGTTAAAGTATCTCGGTTCTAATCACCGGTCTACAAAGAATGAGATAAGTTAGCATTGTTTATACTTTACGGGCTAGATGAACCATTGCATAATTAACTCAATGAACGGTACTATTTGCCCAACATACTGAATGTGTACTTTGAGGTCTTATAGTTTTCAACCTCATATTTTTTTCCTGTTTTCTATCTTAATTCCCAGTTTCACAGTCACCCTGATGGCACGGATATATGCAAATAAATTTGCTAAGTTTGTCATAACAGATCACAAATCATTATTTCCCCCCAAATGATCTATAGAGAAACTGCTCTTTCCAGCTCGTTCTCCTGCAAAGTTTATTTAATAAATTTGTAAATATATAACACAATTTACTTAACATTTAAATTTTTAGTGAAAGACCTTTGCCTCTCCCCCTTTCCTGGTAACTGTGGTGATACATCGCTAACTCTACCCATCCCCTCCCCCAACGTCCCCTCCCCCACATCCCCTCCCCCACATCTTAGCCCTTCCACCACACACAAAGCTTTCTATTGATGCTAAATTGTCTAAACCTTTTGTTCAAGCTATGATCTCCTCTCTGATTGCTTATTTAACCAAGTTTTTTTTTTTTTTTTTTTTTTTTTTTTTTT
>JAIPMN010045828.1:0-22345 GCA_020650975.1 Apostichopus californicus | reverse complement strand
AGTGGCACTCGGCTGACGCCATGTTGTTGCCATACACCGCACTTGGTTTGTTTACATTGTATACCCACTATAGGTCACGTGACGCCGATCGCCGATTGTGTCTATTGCAGCATAGATTTATTGAATACAGTTTGTTGTTAGCCTTCAGCATTTGCAGTTGTGCTGGTTTGATGAAGTTAATCATTTGTGTCGTTAACTATTTGGCCAAGTATTTGCATTCCAGCTACTACCTGTTGTATTGTACCTACTACCATCTGAAACCTTGATCTCCCATTTAAGTAAGATATTTAGGCCCAAATTTGTGGGGCCCAATATTTTTGGGACCCTTTGGCCCACACTTTTTTCTTCACATTGCAATAACTCTGCAATTGTAAGTTGGATTGTAGCCAAACTTGGAATACATGCAGTTGCAGCATTGCTGCTCTAGTTTCCACCTCAAATGCATTTTGGGACACATTCTTTGGGCCCACATTTATGGGGCCCAATATATTTGGGCCCACATTTACTTTATATTGCAATAACTGGGTTGTAACCAAACTTGTTATACAGTTGTTGGTTGATAGCTGTTATATGTGGGCATAAATGATGACATACAACACTTTAATATTCCACTAAGCAAGGAACCATAGTGTCCATTGCACTCTTGTTAAACTTCTTTATTTCTCAAGGTCTGAATTTATTTACAGAATTAGAGAATATTTTAATATCCTCATACAGTTAAATATAATATGATACAAAAAAAAACGATAAAATGATATGTTATGCTGCTCTTGTCCTCTTTAGACTCCACATAAAATTTGCCTCTGTTTACAGGTAGTATGTAATTTACAAGCCTTTTGATGCAAAAATAGTCTATATAACATAAACACATTTTTCTCCCTTTCTCTCTCTTATTATTGGCATGAAGTGTTTCAGAGGAAATTGCAGGCATACTTTCACAGATGTATCTTTTCACTGTAAACTTAATGTATCTTCCTCACATGTCTCCCTACTATCTATGATTTCCACAACTGATGGGGATATTGCAACTATAGCATATGAATTGTAAGTTACTGTTAGTCTGCAAACCAACATTACAATAGACAGTGAATGGCTTTGATCAGTTAGTGAGGTATACAAGCAATAATACTAGTAAAAATGATTACAACTTTCATCTTTATGTTAAGTTTACTCTGTATCACACATCTTTTAAGTTTTTGACATTTTTATGCCCTGTAGCAGCTGATCATATCAGCCCTGTTGTAAAACTATCTCACCAAATACCAGAAAAAATCCCAGAAAATATCCCACCACGTCAAACCTTCATTTCATTTCATTACCAAACACGTTAGCGTCCAAGGAATCGTTATCTGGCTTACTCTTAGTACTGTATATCTGTCCAAATAATTTGTATGAAAATATGCCAATTTCTTATAAAACACAAATAGAAGACAAAGCTTTCAAAATCGTTCCAAAAATAGATTTCTCAATGTGAAAGCTTTATTTAAGATACAAGCACTGCAGATGGGAACGTACACATACTAGTAGCCATCGTCACGGTAAATGATTTCAGAGACTGATTCTACATTTTGCATGAATGAGTCCCTACACTGAGGAGAACATGCAGTAAAGAAAAACGGTAGATGAGTGACACCAAAGGCCCGGCTGCAGGGACGGATGATCCGCAGTCCAGGCCCGTACAAAGGTCCGTGACAACATTCACAGATGGTGTAGCTGGAAATAAAAGAGATGAAAGTTGGTCATCTTGATTTTGGAGGCAACTCAAACCTCATACACAATGCAAAGGTGGCATTGAGATAACAGACATAGGTAATAAATATAATTCCTTGGATAAGGTGAGTTGCTAACCAGGCAACACAGACTTACCAGTGCTGAAACTCAGCATAATATTTTTTAAAGTTTTTATTTATTTGGTGGCCTAGATAGCATAATTGAGTCCTTTTAAGTAAATGACAGTTTATAAAAATTCAAAATAATTTCTCTCAGCAAAAGAGGAACATTAATTTAAAACTGCCAGATTTGACATTAGTGGTTTGACAACATCATACATTCAGGCTCTGTATATGTACTATTAAAATACTAGCACTGAAACCCAAGTCCTGTAATACCCGTATGCAATCAATGCAGTACTTCCTTAGGCACTCCAATTGCAAGCAGTCACAGGTCAGTGTATATAGCAAGCTAAACAAAGTTAGACAAGACATTTATAAATAATTTCCAATTGTTCTGTTCCAGTCTTACTGATGTAAGTAAAGTTAACATGCATACCTGTCCAGATCTCTCTGTAATTCACTGGAGATCTGTACCTTACTTTCTATGTCCTCCTGTTTACAGATTAGCAGAGCTAAATCAGTAAGTCTCTGTGAAGATTCAATGAAAGGAAATATCACCTATAAGCTACTTGTTTGTACATCTCACTATGAAAAGACACAGTTTAGCTAATTCCAACGGTTAACCATGTGCTTTCAATTTAAAAATTCAGATTATCTGGTTCAATTTAGAACAAGAATATATTAGATTCTCAAGATTTGCACATGATTAATCAACAATGTAGACAGGCGTGACAAGGAACAGAGTAAATTATGAGATTAAGAATAGCGTATTCTCATTTTCACAAATACTAAAGGTAAACTAA
Organism: Apostichopus californicus; assembly: GCA_020650975.1. NCBI lineage: Eukaryota > Metazoa > Echinodermata > Holothuroidea > Aspidochirotida > Stichopodidae > Apostichopus > Apostichopus californicus. Next base: position 19,710 of record JAIPMN010045828.1, on the reverse strand, counting down.
AGAGTTTAGAAAGGTTGGGGGACATTATCATCATCCCTGGAGTGCAACTCAGCTCTTCACTTCATGTATGTAAAGGTAAATTCTCTAGAGCCTCTGATTACATGCTATTAGAAACACCCCAAAATTAAGAATTTGTGTCACAAAACAGAAAGTATTACACTAAGTTCAGAAACTAATCAATACATCTTGGTCAACGTTCATTGACATCATCATTTTGCTAGGTAAACTCGCTATTTTTAACCAGATTTTACTTCATTCCTGGATAATTATTTGTTACTGACTCTATACTAAATTTTTGACCTCACCTGCGGATTATTCTGGCTGTTCTCTCTCCAAAATAAAGGATGCATAAAATTATTATACACTCTAAGGGATCTCAAATTGGAAAGCTTCAGAAAGCTGCAGGGCAATGCTGCTAGTTGATTCCCTTCGAGGTTCAGGAAACGTAAACATCTGCGAGAAGAAGATTTATTTCCTGTCAATAGTACCATCTCATTTTGAAGTAGTAATGTTGTTTTGGAGTTCAAACAAAAATACTAGCAATAAATATATGAGTTTTTATTTCAAAAGTTATGATGGTCAGAGATTTTTAAATGCCTACCTCTCTGCCAGAGTGGTATGAGGAACTGTTAAAGATGACAAAACTGTATATGACTGAATAAAAATTTTCAGCACATAATTGCTACGATAATGTTAAAAGTGCTTAAGAGAACGAAACTCCCTCCCCCTCCTCCACCCCCCTCCCCAGGGTAAATCATTGAAGTGTATACAGACCCCCAGCTTTAGTCAACTCACTAATAAAAATCAATTCCATCCTAAATTCACAAAATTTGTGGCCTTCACAAGCTACATTTGGAGACCAAATTTTTCTTAAGATATTTTAAAGGCTATTAATATCGTCATTACAACTATCAAGTTGTTGAAAATCCTAGTGTAACCTTTGTGGTATTTGTTTTAACACCAAAACACACCGAAATCAAATATTTTCAAATGCAGTGATTACAAAAATGACTATTACAAGAAAAAGTTTAGCAAAGGCTCAAAATCTTTGCATGAAACTGCTTCATAATTCTTTTAACATTAACATCATAAGAATATTCAATGATACCTAGCAGGGATACTCAAAGAAATAAACTCCAAGTCAAATAGTAACTATAAAACTAGTAGCTGAAATATTTTACAAATCCCAACCATTTTACCTCAACTGCTTGACTTCATTTGGCAAGAAGGACAGTTTGTTGTAAGACATGTCCAGATACTCCAGGGATAGCTGGAAAAGACTGAGGAATCAAAACAAAAATGCAAACAGATTTTGAAAACTTTTACAAATTTGTATTTTTGCAGCTGGTCTTGATTAAAAACACTATCCTGTCACAGAGTCAGATGATATGACACCAATTTCATTGACTATGAATGCAACACTGGACAAAACTGTTGTTTCTTTCAAACCAAATTTCATTATTGTAATCTTTAATCTAATCTATATTGAACTTCCAAACAAGTCCACTTCCAGCAGTTTAACCTGGTTTAACCTCTCTGGAGGTCCTAGAACCTTTCAAACTGAAGGACTCTAGAAGACTGAGATATAGGCATCTCAATGTCAGTTTATCCATCCAAATTATTTATTACTGTTCTCAAGTTGACATTCCTGGTATAAATATCAGTAAACCTTTTATTTATAGCCGACCTTCCTGATCGGTCTGGGATCAGTTACATATTCCTAGCCATTGTCCTGCAGAACAAACTAAAGAGCCTGCAATTGCTGTATCAGAAACATATATATGTTGTCATTCGGATCATCTAAAGCGACATTTTGTTGCCAGACGGGTTGTTTGGTCAAAATCTACCCATGTTATAAAGTCCTTTGCTCTTTCAAATGATCAACTTTCCTGATTGGTCAGTGCTCAATTATATATTCCTATCGAACGCCCTGAGAACAAAAGTGACAGTTCGCTGCATTTGATGTATCAAATAAAATTAATTATCATTTGAGCCATTCTGGAAACAAAGTTATTTGGTTAAAATCTATTCAAACTTTTCTTTGCTCATTCAAAGTTAATAAAAATAATATAACAAAAAATTCCACTAAGCTTTCTGTTGTTGGTTCACTAACTCTTAAGCCAGCAAAGTATAAGTTGAAACTGACTAGATGGTTGGTTATAGATGTTGCAAGAGCACATTTTCTTTCTTTTTGTACAATTTGCAAGTCCTGCAAACAACCTGACAGCTTGTTGTGAAGTAAGAGGATGCCTTTCAGGCTTCATGAAACTCCAAAGGTAATCTTTATAGTCTGGCAAGACAAGTAATACGCCAAGAGGTCGACCAAAACAGGTTACGAAATTATCAGCACATTCAGAAAGATTGACGACGTCTAAAAGTTTCAAAGTCACTTCTTTATGTATTCTTTGCCTCAAAACAAAGCAAATCTATTTCAAAAGCAAATTCACTTGTAAAATTGCCACCCTGCTTATTTCAGAGTTTCCTGGAATGAAGTTGGGTGTGACCTCAGCCATACTGTGTCCAAGATACTATCACTTCGGACTAACACATTCAGAAAATAAATTAAAACATCTCTCACCCAATTCATGTAGCCCCTTTGGATAGCCCAGTTTGGTTTAAAGTGCAGAAGGTAATTTTCTGAGATCACAGCAAATCAGATCCTGTTCAAACTAAATTGTTTACTCCTTAAAAGAGAGGCAACCACTTGATAACATTGCTGAATTTGCACAGCAGAGAAAGAGGGCTGTTAGCTCAGTGGTTAACGCCGGTGCCTTTCAATCATAAGGTCCTGATTTCGAGTCACTCCAAGATTAATGTATGTCGTCCAGTTACAGAGGTGTTGACAATTGACAATTCATAATCATGGACGTTAAATATGAATCTAAGAGACTGACTTCAGTCAGCTTGCGGCTTTGATAAGCCAATGAGGCTTCTTCGCGAGTTCCTGCTTGCAGGAGGATCTAAAATACATACAAAATACATACAGATGAAAAACTTACTTGATTGGAAGAGTACTAATGAGGCAGAACGATAGCACCAGTGTCTTTAACTTGACCAGTTTATGGATATCCTGCGGCAGTTCCTTCAGCGGATTATTCCTCAACTTGAGGATTTCGAGATTCCTGAACGAGAGCACCTCATGAGGAAGATGCTTGAAAATGTGACAACAGAAATAAATCATGATTCTGAAAATTGCTAGAGTATTACAATATAAATGAAAACATTTCTTAATCTAGAAGAATGACCCGATTATATTAATACTAAATTATTACTTCGGCTTTGATAATACTACTCTGGCTAAAATTGTTTTCACGACACACAAAATGGTTAATTCCTTTTTTAATGGGGTAAAATATAATGTGTCATTTTTTATAATGACTTCTTATTTAATATTTGTTTTCCAGATCTATTCAATATTTTTAAGTACATCATCATAGTAATAATTTGTAGAAGTGGTAGTGGCTGAAAAGAAGTCCAATGCTGTCAGTAAGTTATCTAGCCTCTTACTGCCAAATCCTATCCAAAATGGACAAACTTCTGCAAAATATACGCTAGGATGAACAGCGACATTATCTACATTGGCCATTTAATAATATTTCAAAAAAATATATGAAAACAAACAACTAATATAGCTGAAAATTACTATGCCATATGAAATCTCAAGTTGTTTTCTAGAAAAATATCACATGTTAGTTCAAATTGCTAGTACTCACTCTGAAGTCATTAAAAGATAAGTTGAGGTAGGTAATGGTTCTGTTCAGTGGACTGACCTCTGGCAAAGAGGCGATAAAGTGAGCCTGTGGGAGAAAAGACAAAATCTAATTACACATCCATGCACAATGTGAAGGCTTTACAATGCATTAGGCTTTTACTTTTTGAAATTCTGGCCCACCCATATGTGTAACAGTAGTTGGATTCCCCATAATCTAACTAAGAGATCTATTTGGAATTCTACTAAAATGATGTGTCCCACAATTATTATGTAAAATTTTATTGTTTCCTTTAACACACACCATTTAAAAGTTTTTTCAAAACTTCATTTAAAGTTCATTAAACTTCTTTAAAGTTCATTTAAAACTTCACCCTTTGTGATGCATCTGTGATATAAAAAAAAGTAAGCTGATTGCATTTAAAATTTGCTTGCTAATTTTAAATACCAGGTTACAAAAACTATGATGTACCACTGATCAAAATAAGATTGGTTTCATGGAGTGATGGAAAACCGCCAGAAAAATCAATGAATCCATTTGATTTTGAAACTTGTCACGTCAGGATTTCTTCACCATAACCGAAACCTGAAAGTTTCAGAATGATTCAGTTTTTCCCAATATTAATTATGAAAATTGACTAGTTCAGCTTACGAACTGTTTTGTTATTGAATTTTAATGTCATATAAAGTTTTGACGAAGTCACCAAAACCATGAATTTAAAATAGCTGCTTGAAAATCTAACTGAGCATTCAGTTTTGACTGACTAACCAATCAGTATCCTGTTAGCCAAAATCATCACCTCCAGAATAGATGGGTAGCAATCTATCACAAAATACCACCAAAGGAAACAATGGAGAAAAAAAATATGACACCCCCCCCCCCCTTCCAACACCCACCTCCCTCTATTATAGATCACATACACACTATAACCAATTATGCCCCCAAACCACTAGCTGCCCATCTGTGCAAACAGCCAACTAATCTGGTTCAATGATATTATTCAACACATCAGCATGAAGTTTATGATACACTTTCAAGTGTGGTACCTTCAGGCTGAGGGCTAGTCCTCCATTGACAAGACAATCAAGCACAGCTAGCTCAGAGGGACTGATCGTAGCTGCTGAGTTGGAATCCTCTGAAACAAAAAAACGAAAAAAATGTAAACTTTTCACATCTACTAAGATCACGTTACTGCTCAGCTACAACATTAGCCAGGCATGTATTCTTCATTTATTTCTAAAATTTATTTCTTATAACATGACATAGGACAAGGCTTTTCATAGCTCATGTAGTTTTGATGTATTTACAGAAAGATCTAAAATATGAGATATAGAAAATATGTTTTCTTTCTTTTTCCTCTTTTTGTGAAATATAAAATATTGCAACTTGCTTTACTTTATGTGAATAATAAGCTGTGATGACACACACTGACTACACCAACATCTGATTCTGAGTTATGTAAAACCAGGACACGACAACGTTTACTGGTTACCATGCCTAAACATATTCATGGTGTGATATGCCATACACGTTAATACACATGGAACTTGTGCACACCAGAATGATGAGGATTATCTACTGACTAATGCGATAACATACAGTATTTAAAGGAATGAACCAAGGTTATATGTCTGCCCCAAAAGTTGAACCCAACAAAATGTGGGCCCAAATGGTCCAAAAAATATTGGGCCCACAACTTTGGGCCCACAGAATGTGTCCAAATATGCATTTGAGGCGTAAAGTAAAATTTGTGCCTACCCGGCCCAAAAGTGCACCCAGAATATTTTGGGGCCCAGATGGTCCCAAAACAAAAATTGTAGGCCTCCATGTACCAGCTATAAAGCAAAAACTGTATACCAAGTTTGAATACAATCCAATTTAAAGTTATAGAGTTATTACAATTAAAAATTTTGGCCCCTTCTCAAAAAGTGCATGATTGCAAAGGTTACTGAGCCTTTGGCATTGTAACCAAACATGAATAATAAATGCCCAATCCGGCTTCCAAGATGGAAATGATCATTGTGATCCATCTGATTACTCGGGCAGATGTAGTACCCACCGAATGGTTCCTGACTCCGAACAGAACCTTGAAAGAACTTGGATGGTGGTGCACTGAATAAGTTCTCTTTTCCCGATACTGCAGTTCCTCTACAAAAATGGCAAAAGAAATGCAATACAAAAACAAATAAATACTGCAGCTATTTCAGTTTGTTTATGACAAAGTTGAAGTCATCAGAACTGATGGGTTACCAATACCAACTGTAAGAATTGTCTAAGCACTTTACAAGGACTGAAAAAGAGAGAGCTTACAATGTGAATTGTCTTACCATCATCTCGGGATATCATACATCATTCATATCGAATGAATACTTTCACCAAAGACATTCTTTGAGATCACGAACATATCTGTTTCAACTTTCTACAACTTGGTAATCTCTTTTTTAATTAAAAGCTAATTACTACCTGAAAATTATTCTTAAGACTGACACCTACTTATTCCAGGGCTACAACATAGCATTTCAATGAAATCTGAAGGAACACACAATGGTTCATGATGACACCCGCAGGGAAATAATTACTTGCGGTAGTGATTCACATCGACGTAAACTCTTCTGTGAAAACCGCTTGTGCACTGTCGTAAAGGGTAGTTTCAGAAGGAGGAGTATTGTGGGTATAACCATGTAGAAGCAATCATTCCGGTTCAGTGGTTTAAAGGTACCAATGTAGTTGAACTAGGTAGATAGGAAACTGTGTGTGCTGATAGGACACGTTAGAGAGGACTGATAAAATTTCTTACAAAACTTTCTGTTGAGTGAATGATATCACCAATTATCAACCATGAACAAACCCAGAGGAAACACATAATGTTTTCACCTAGTAACTGGAGGAAGAGGCCTCATAAAACTAGATACCGGGCTTGGCCCTCGTCCCTCCATGCCAGGAATTTGCTCCAGCAGATCGTCGGCCACCATACTCCTCATCTGCTGTCGGATCATGTTAGAAATTTCCAGCAGAATCTGATGCTGCGGAACCCTTGGCTGCACCTCTGGAATATCCTCACCTGTTTCAGTCGGATACAGAATAGAAAACTGTTAGGCAAACAACTCATGATCTTCTACAAGGACTGGGCCACATCCCAGCAGAGCCCCACCCCTCAGAACTGATTCTCAGAATGTATGAAAGCTAGCTAGGACTACAGAATTGATGTAAACAACTACTATAACTAAAAATTGATCTCCCTCGGCACCCTCCGCAAACTGTATATAAATGTTCAAACATCTGGAAAAATCACGACCCACTTTTGAGTAACGCCCGCAGTTTTCAGGCTGTTGACATCGACTACAATGTTGCCCATTTTCACCTGTTCTCGTAATACTTCACCTTGTGAGTAAATGATGACGCTTGCATCTAGGGATCATAAACCAAAATACAAGTGGTTGCAAAAAACACTTTTTGCTCATTCATCCACAAATTATAAAGATTTTTAGAAATGAGGAGTGCAATGTATCTTATATCCGATATAGAACCCTAAAAAAAAAAGGAAGTACTGTACCCTTAAGTTCCACTGTTTTCACCTTCTCCTGAACAGGTGTTTCCAGAAATTTTGCAAACAAGGTTGTGAGTTTCTTGTAGTTTTGTTTTGAGAATATCACTGTCTTGAGCTTTGAACTGGAATATCCGTATATCGGATTCTGTACCAGAAAGTCTTCCAATTCAAACTCCGGGAAGTCATGGTACCTCAAGTGATCTGCGTCAGCGTACACAAATTCTTTCAAGACTTCCGGAGGCTTCAAAGGCACCCGTGGGGGGAATGCATCAGGTCCTCTGGGCTTATATGGCTTAACCAAGGATTTAGACTCCATCGGATTGGTCCTTTTGCTTCCATGCTTGTCCCACTTGATTTTGTACTTTGATTCAAGGATAAACCTCCAGTCTGACGGATCGATGGAACCAGAAATGGATTCCTGGTAGTGACCTTGCGACGAGGCGCCACGCTTGGTCCAAGGGGTATTTTGGGGCGCATTATGAAGGGTGTCCGCAATATCTGATGCTAAAGACGGGGCATTGCTCGGGACAGGGGAAGGTCTATCCTCGTAGAGGTCATTGCCGTCCACCAGGGAAGGGAGACTTTGACTTCGCAAGCTCGGGCCAGTGATGTATTTTGATCTTTTGCCACTCTTTGGTAAAAGTTGAGGAGGTGGCTGAGGAGGGGAAGGTGGGGCTAAAGGTCTCCTTAGGGGTTTGAAGCCCTTTTTCTTTGAATTCTATGAAAACAGGAAAAACAAAGTTCAATTGTCAATTATACATGCAATGTTTATTATGTCAACTGCAGGGTAAATATGAAATAAGTCTAGTGTTTTTATTGGTCATGTGGCAGAGGGTGCATAGTTGAATTTCACATGTATTGCATCCATTTAAAAATTGGCTGCATACAGTGCAAAATACCTACAAATCATAACATTATGGTATTACTGAAGGTGCCTAATCCAAGCCAAACCTAAGCCTAGCCTTTATGGAAATGGCCCATTGCATCAAAGTACCTTAAATGTAGGTAGCCTACAACATTCACCTGTGTGTAAAACATTACAGTTGGAAATTTTGTCGGGAAAAAAAAAATTGTTTTAATTATTGATCACTAGTTTGAAGCTTTCACACTTTATACTCTCCAAAGCTCTAACTTTCCTTAAGTTGTACTTTCTTTCCTATAAGTCCTAGGCTAGCTGCTATTGATAGAAATTTCAGGAAATGCTTCAGTAGGGGATAGGTATAGCAAAACAAACATAAACTTCAGCAAAAACAGATGCTGACGTTTCAATGCGAATTGTAATTATTCTTGTGATTGGCGATAAATTCAAAATGGTGTCTGACTTCTGTCTGAAATTTTAAATCTTGAAGATAGTACAAGAATGATTAAGAATGCATTGATTATGATAGTTGAGCACTAAGAATGACAGGGATAGAATTACACCCAAAAAAATTAATGGTGAGTTGATTGCTGTCATTAGTTTGAAATATTTCTTCCTAAGGCTTAAAATTGCCTAGGCCTAGGTATTTAACTGAAAAGGGTTTTTTCTAGACTAAAATGCATTTCCTTCCCAGGACCCAAAATATTTACTATTCATTTTTTATGTTTGAATCACATCTAGGTGTGTGTGATTTGTCTAGGCTAGTTGTGTAGCCAGTGCATTTGGCCGAAAGTGCATAGTCTAGATAAATCATGGTATTTCGACAGCCGTAAAGCAGTCATCTTGTAGAGACACTCAAGAGAAACACAACTTTACACCCTGGTAGTGTATGCTCTACTGATCAATTTACTCCTCTTGCATCTTCACAAACAGTAGACCAGGGATGTGTCACTACACATCCCTGGATGTAAGCTCATTACTTAGTATAGGCTGATACAGATTACACTTAGCATTACAATAACATATAGGCCTAGTTAGAATATATTAAGGATTCCAAAAGGATAGGATTTATTGTACAAAGAATACTTAATATCTATGACAGACTTACTTACTACTTAGGCTTACTTAAGATTACTTACAGTGCTATTCCAAGAGGTGATCCCTACAATCTTATTGATTACATTTTTGTCTGACTGATTCATGTTAGGCCTATTTTCAGTCATTTTGTCAAATACTGATTGGGAGGTCAGGTCTGGCCTTCTGGTGTTGAATATGAAGTTCTGTAGTAATTACTAGCTGTCATCATTTCAATCACAAGAAATTTTGGGAATTGTTTCAGGCTTTTGCCAACCACTCAGTAGCTTTAGAACTTTGCATAGGCCCAGCATAGTAGCCTAGGCCCTAGATAATATTTATCCAGGTGTGTTTTTGGTTGATTCTGCCTGGAAAGAGTTTGATCAAATTTGAAGGAATTTAATAATCTAGGCTAGGCTGGGTATTATCTATTTTGTTTGTTGCTAGACTAATGTCGAGCATATTTCTTTCTGATTCACTGTAACTTCGACCAAAAAAGAAATCGACTAGCGTTGGGCCATTACGCATTAGGCCTACGGTGTTCTTGTGTTACCTCTCCTGCTTGTTCCACTGTAGTGTAAGCCTTCATCTTTTTTAGGCCTCGCCTAAGGCTAATGTTATTTAGGATGGGCACGATTATTCAATCAAGACCCATTATGCGCCGGTCGGGTTCTAGATCCAAAAAGTGCTTATTTCTTCCTGTGTTGCTGACATTGTGACTGAAAATGAATGCTTGGTGTTACTGATCCTTTGTGTTATTAATAATAATATTATTCCCCTTACTCCTTAGGCCTAGGAAAGTAGGATACGGTACCATAACTAATGCCTAGGCTAGCTTAGACCCCTATGCCTAACGTATATTAGGCTAGCAGGAGAAGGCTACTCACCGTCATATCTACGGATTGTGGCTCACATTTCCAGGAATTGAACCAAGAGAAAAATGTGATGGCGTTTTTGGTATTGGAAACCACATTTATTCTTTTAAGCAATATATCGTACTCTCGCAAATCGAGGAAATAAACGGATTCCTCGAGCTTGTTGTTTCCTAGCAACTAGCCCAGGTAAGATTTATCATGATCAAAGTACATTGTTTCTACGACTGTATTAAATTGGAAGAGCGTCCTCTATCCTATAGCAACTTTTTAGATGTTCCAGAGCCAGCAAAACTATTCAACCAAAATGTCTTTATTTTGTAAATCTCCAGCAAATTCTAATAAGACAATGTCATAACAAGTAAACCTGAGACAGGATTATTTCTTTCAGAGAGGGGACCCCCTCCCCCTACACCACCCACCAATTACACAGATCTTATCCTTAGTTATGCATCTTTGCAACATCACAATCCACTAATTAGTTTAATAAAATTACATGGGGCATGTATAAGGTCATCTATATACTTTATTCCTTCACATTTTATATCAGCTGGTCTTCACCTCTCCTGCCCTGCTCCCACCACCAATTTAATAGTCAAATATACATGGTTTACACTCCTTTCCCTAGCAATATGTATTATTATGCCATAGAGCCTCCAATAACACAAATAAATACACCGACACAAAATGCACAATTACAAAAATCATTTTCATGTTTTCACCAAAACAACAATTACATTGCACTGTTTTTCATTGCAGTTGCATAATTAAAATTACAAACAAACTAGATTTAAGTCTGACAAATTTGACTTTGGTTAAAATGGACTGATTTTTTAAATGGAAGTAAAAAGGTCTTAATAAAGAAATAAATCTTCATATATTTAATAACATTCTCTGTACAGCTGCAAACTGTTATATCATGGGCAATGAAAATATATTACAATACTATATTTCTTAATTTCTCCTACAAAATGACACTCTTTTAATATTTATTATTATTATTATTATAAATACCGATGTTTTAAGCATCTCACAAGGGGTCAGATACATGTCAAGATGGTAAACTTTTCGTTTGGACCTGTCGTTTTTAGCAACTGCCTGTCCTATTTTCAAGTGTTGATAGTTCTACCTTATTTTAATAGTTTATTTCCATAATTTCCCAGTGTGCCATTGGAAATGTCAAGTAAAAGAAAGGGACCAACTTCAGAAAGCACTTTATTGAACCTCACACTGAAAGTGTTTCCTAAACCAATCTTTCTTTCCTGACTTAATGCACATTCCAAGCCAAACAAAAGTATCTGAGTCGTACAGTTACATTATCATTACTTTTGGTGTTATGTTTACATTCAATATAATAAAAAAAGTCTGGTGGCATATAATAGTATAACAGTTTAAGACATAAAACAATTAAAGCAACAAATTTTATAACTGACTAGGAGACAAAGACAGAATTCATAAGAGTAAAGTCCTTATGTCTGGTTTGGATGATTATGGATTCTGCATAGGGTTATTTGAAACCACATATAGTATGGTAAAACCACATATAGTATGGTAAAACCACATATAGTATGGTAAAACCACATATAGTATGGTAAAACCACATATAGTATGGTGAAACCACATATAGTATGGTGAAACCACATATAGTATGGTGAAACCACATATAGTATGGCGAAACCACATATAGTATGGCGAAACCACATATAGTATGGTGAAACCACATATAGTATGGTGAAACCACATATAGTATGGTGAAACCACATATAGTATGGTGAAACCACATATAGTATGGTGAAACCACATATAGTATGCTAACTTCACACAGAATGTAATGTCAAGCTTTAAGGGGTTCTTCATAAAACAAAATAATGGGGAGAGTTGAATGAAACATGAAAATAATAAAATGGCTAAGAAAGACACCTGATATTCCTTTAGGTTTTGTTTTCTTAGAAGCATTTATGGAAGGAAAAGACAAAGGAAACAAAAAACAAGAGAAAAATAGGTATAATCAAAGTAATACTGAAAATACCCTGAAAAATAAAGGGATACTGCTTATTCTAAATTTGTAAAATGTAACTGATAATTTCGGTTCCATATTCTCCCTTCATTTCTAACTCTACTGGGTTAAATTGAATGTCCAAATGCATAATGTCAGATTCCTTAAATTTTACAATCTGATTGAGTTAAAAAAAACTATGCCATGATAACCAATCAGAAGTCTTGTGCCTTGTGGATTTAAACATGACAAGAATAGTTTTTAATTTGTAGTTAATATTACCTCTGTAGCACCATAAATGTTTCTACTCTTATATGAACAAGAAAGAATTATATCATGAATGTAATAAACACTCATGGATAAAACAACAAAATATTTGGTTCAAATGGGAAATGATTGCTAAACATTAAGTAATTGCATAAATGAGTCAACATCTTATTTCAACAAGTACTGTTATTTCCAGTCCTTTGTCAAAAAATAAAGGGAAAAAATAAACCATCTGTGAATGAATTTTCCAAAATATCAGTACTTAACACGTTTCATCAACGAGTTTGAAAAATTTAATTTGTCTTAATAATAATCCATGAAAATAGTTAAAAGAGTTGTCCTCTGGATGTTAAAGAGGTCTCGTACCACTCCAAGTAGAAGTAGATGCTTGAAAACGTCGACGTTGAACTAAAACATTATCTTTCCCCGAATCTCCAAACATCCATAGATAAGACCTATTGTAAAGTGACAGTACAGTCCATAATGGTCTTAAAAGTTCTAGTAAGTTTTGTAGCCGTTTGTATAAACACAAGTAAACAACAGCATCATCAGGAATTTCTCATCCAAACACATATCTTAATGGGCGGCTGACTTTGCAGCGTTAACCATGCCACTGAATACACCTTGCTCGTTGGCCAGGAGGTTAGCTGGGGAATCAAACTCGGCCACCTGAAACGATAAAGCGAAACGAATCAAATGTTAGGATTATACGAGAGTCAAATTGAAAGGTTTAAATATGAACACTGTGCATGCTGCTGTGTATTGTAGACAGAACCAGATTTGGGATTTGAATTTAATATTTTTCCTTGCCCATGTTTACCCACCCCCACCCCCCTCTCCTTCACTGACACTTCTGAAATTGGCCCCATACCATTAATGGTACACAAACATATTACAATAGAAACACATAAAGTATGGTCTTGAACAAATTTCCAGTAAATATGAAGACAGGTTATTCTCACCCCAAAGTAGTATAATTTTTTTTGTTCTTTTTGCAAAATCACCGCTATCCATATCTCTTAAGATTGTTGATGCTGGTACAAGTACAGTTGAGAAAATCTCAATGTAAACTGCTACAAATCATCTAAGTAGACCAAATGCTCCCTAGGTTTGTCCCCCCCAAACACCCCTCACACCCCACTATTGACCATGATATTTACATCATTATATTGGCCATTATCAGTGGTGCGTCAGCATCAAGTATTGAACCTCCTCACCCTCTCCCCACCCTCTACCCCTCACCAACTTATTCTGTTTATGAGCACAATTAAGCATCATACTCACATTGCCATCGTCCATAACAAGTACTTTGTCTGCATCGAGGATAGTGTTGAGCCTATGTGCAATGATCAACATGGTGCAGTGAGTGAAGGCAGTACGGATGGTGTTTTGAATCAAGGAATCAGTCTTGGTATCAATGGCAGCAGTAGCTTCGTCAAGCATCAGAATCTGGAGAACATCGAGAATAAAATCATGTCAAATTTATAAAAGCCAATAGCTGTAAGAATATCTGTAACATGCTAAAAGTATTAATAACCTGTTGTATTTACTAAAAATCTCATTTCAGTAACAATGAGTTATATTTATTACTTTTTTAATATTTTAATGTATAATTGATTACCAATTTCTTTTGTCAGAAACAGGCAACAAAATGAAACACAGCAATGTTGAAAAATCAAATTATCAGTTGGATTTTATCCGCAGGCAAGAATGCAGTGAGTGAACAACTTTTCCATTGAAACGCAGAAGCACGTTTATGCTATTTCATTTCACAATAAAGAATTGTTGGATATCTGCTTACTTTACTATTCCTAAGCAGAGCCCTGGCCATACACAGCAGTTGCCTCTCGCCCACGGAGAAGTTATCACCACCTTCAGCAACCATGGCGTCTAACCTGTTGTCAATCGCAGAAATCTGTATAGGAAAACACAAAACATTAATATCTCGTTAAAAAACCCAAAGATTATTTGCAGAACAGTCTCCTAGACTTTAATATCATAGCACCAATAAACAGTTAACCAGTATTAGTGGGTAACATAAGGTTTTACAAACTATAGAATCATAATTAAATGAGATAAATTTCTTTATGAAGGAAAGGTTTACATGCAACCCAGTCGTAATCCTTATTGAATATGTCAATTTCTCAGGTCAGAAAAGGGTGGGAAAACAACCCTCAAATTTCTTTCCTAACAGTTCATCCCCTACATTTGGAGAATATTAAAAAAGTGTATCATATTTATATTACACTTTTAGGAGTTAGTAGTAATTAGACCAGGAGAAGGGGGAGAGGAGGAGGAGAAGAGGAGAGGGGTGAGAAGGGGAGGAGGAGTGGACCCACCCCTTTAATAATTCTATACCAACTGATGTCCAGAAAAGTTAATTGCACAACTATAGTTTACACTTTTCTGGCTGATTTTAATATATAGCTAGCACATGCCGAGAGCTAATTTGACTTTGCTAGACAAATTTTATGAACTTATTAGTACTTACATATATATATATGATTGAATCGCTTTCTTGCATTTCAGCTATTAAACACAAACACACACGATATATATACTTACCCTAGGTTTACCATAGCTATTAAACACACACACACTACATATACTCACCCTATGTTTACCCTAGCTATAAAACACATACACACGATATATATACTTACCCTAGGTTTACCATAGCTATTAAACACACACACACTACATATACTCACCCTATGTTTACCCTAGCTATTAAACACACACACAAGCTATATATACTCACCCTAGGTTTCATAAATGACTGTTCCAATGCATCCCAGAGGGTTTTGTCGTCATGTTCCTGGAATGGATCCAAGTTATACCTTTCAGTAGAAAAGAATAAAGATATGTTTGTTCAGAATGGCTAAATGGAAAGTCAGATACAATTTTAATGAACAGACAATTGTAAAGGCAATACAGCCATACCAAATGCAGCGGTTTTATTTCTAGAAGAATTTCTAGAAGATTTGTCTGTCTTCTGTGTACCAGACATGTTTTACCACAATTTACGTAGGCTACATACGATACAATCTGGGAGCTACATCTGCAAGCTGTCCCATCTGCTCTTGGGGGAATGAAACAAGCGGCAAAATAATTGCGCAGCGTGGAGCTAAGAAATTTTCGTGCAGCACCAATATATCTCCTATGTAGGACACACACAAAGCCAAAGTTGACATGAAAGAGGTAATGCTGTGGGGGCAGGGGAGGGGAAGGGGTGGGTTGAAGAGAAGATTACACCGAAGGAGGTATATGCCCTCTATTGCAGTCATGGCTATATACCATTGTTTCTATGCAAATGATTGAACATGAGAGGGAAGGATGCCGTACACTGCCTGGACATGTTCAGTATAGTTGCTTTAAAATTGGGATATAAAGGTTCTTTTTTTCTTACTTAATTTATCATGCTAGATGATACTTTTGTTACTCTAATGTGACCATGTTAATAACTGCTTTTATACTCTTACCTTACTGTACCATAGAAGAGCACAGGATCCTGAGGAATAATGGAGAGCCTTGACCTCAGGTCACGGAGTCCAATCTCACCGATCATGATGTCATCAATGATGATACCACCTCCGCAGGCTTCTACCAGCCTAAACAGACCAATACCCAAAGAGGATTTACCTGTAAGAAAAACAACATACATCGATAATATGTATATTCAAGTTGGTTAGCATGGTTGATCTCTAACTTCAAGGCAAACTATGTCACCAAAACAGGACTAGCATTTTGTTTGATACAGGCTGCAGAAGCCTACAGTGGAATAACGACCATCCTTACCGGTTTCGAACCTCTGGACATACAGTCAGTGTCCATGCATAGCCTAGTTGGTTAGGGTGTATCCGCATATAAAGGTTTATATATCTATCTAACTATATATATATATCTATACACCAAATTTTAAAAAACTAATTTTACCATCTTCATCAATACCAGCTAGATAGGAGAGAGTAGTAAGGTGCATGAATGTATTAATTGTTGTCCTTAACTATACTTAGCAGTTATTAAGTCACTTAAATAAGCTGATCAATGGTGCTCTACATATTAACAGTTAGTTTAGCATGACAACAAAAATACTCAAATGTAGTAATAAGAGACAGAGACTCCACTATGTACAAACACTGCTTATACACCTCTGCATTTGTGCTTAACATTTCTTAATTAATGCCAAAGAAATTATTCCTCTGCTAGATTAAAAAGATATTTTATCTTACCAGAGCCAGTCCTGCCAACGATACCGATCTTCTCCCTCGGTTGGATGGTGAGGTTGATTCCTTTGACGACGAGGGGAAGTCCTTCTCTGTATCGCATGGAAAAGTCTTTGAACTGGACTTTGCCCTGGTGGGGCCATCCCTTCTTTGGTACACGTCCCTTAATTCTTGGTGGGGCTTCTGAGACGAGTGTCTGTACACAGGAGAGGAACAAGTTGGCACTAGTCAGCTCACGTACAGACATAATAGACAACATGATAAAAATCCTATTGAACTTTGAACCTAGACACTATAATTGTATGCAAGCTAGGTTGTAGCTCAGCGATCTGCAACCCAAATATAGGCCATGACCAACCCAAACTTGTGGGCACTCGCCCACGACTCATCAATCATCCCTTCCCCACCACCATGCAATTGTCGGCCCAAATTTATCATAACAATGCAACTGGAATATGGTTGCTAAATGTGATGATTTGCTCTGCTTGGCATGAACAACAACAATCCAATCCTGAGGTTGTCTCTCAGGACCACCATCCTCGTGTTCAGTGATACAACAATTCACAATTTCTGAACCGATCATGCAGCCCATCAAAAATCCTTACGACCCACTTTCACGTTGCAGACTGTCGTTCTAGCTACTGCCTACTACAATATTAATCTTGTCCTACCTTCATGTAACTCTGGATTCTCTCCACAGATGTGTAACGAGCTTCTGTTTCTGAGGCCATCAAAATCAAGATTTGCAACATTCCAGTGAACTGAAAGTAAAATAGAAAGCCGAAAGAATGAGCGACTGCTTCATTTAATGCTGAATGTTACAGATTTTCAGCGCATCGTACGAAAGGAATTAGCTTTATACATCAAAACAATCGGTTGATCTTTGGATAAGTTAATCTGGTAATACTCTAACGAGAGGACAGTACGTCACTGTGATCCCCTGCCTGTCACTACGTCCAGCTAATATTGGTACTGAAGTAAATTCCCCAAATTCACCTATCCTGTTAAAAATACTTTTGTCATATCATGTGAGGCTAGTTCATCGAAACTGAACCATTCCAAATTTTCCTCTTATCCTTAAAGCAGCATTTTGAATTTATCAGAATATTTTGGTGATGTGGTTCTTCAAGTTTTGAATTTGTAGAAACTTTAATATGTGACCTGTTCATTAACTTTCTTCTAACCTTGCATGGGACAGTTATGAAAACTGTATTATATCAAATAAATGTGGAAGTGGGACACATTCTCATCACATAGTGATTTGGATTCATTCATAACATTATAACCAACAATGATGTTTCAAAATTCTACAAGTTTCCTTCATTTCGAAATTTGACTAATTCAACTCATCTTCACTTGACTTAAAGTTTTGGGAAATATTTCTGGGAAGAGTTTTTGTTGCCTTTGAACTTTAAAAGGAATAGCTCTATATCTTCTAATTATAATGAATCCGTAGGGAAACTCACTTGAATAGTGTAAGACAAGGCCAGACCAGCAGTTGAAGAATCAATGTTTCCATGACTCAAGACCACCATCAGAGTTGTAGCGAACTGAAGGGTGATGGCCAGGGCCTCTAGACGTACACCGGCCCAACGGGCAGAAACACGGAAGATCATGTAAGGTAGAGAGTTGCTGTCCATCAGTTCACGGAACCTGCCATGAACAAAGTTATAAGAGGAAATATCATTAGTGCATATTACAGCACCACAATTTTTTTTTTTTTTTTCATTTTGGAAGTTGAACATATGAGTCTGGACTTCCTTTAGTTCAGTCATAAACATAGTTCTTTGCACGATTCTGTTGAAGTTATAGTCCTTGGCAACAACAAAAAATTGCCCATATTTTTTTAGGTTAATATCTCACAAATTGACTGTTAATAATTATACTATAAACTTGATAGTGTTGGAAGGAAAACAAAACATGCGACATGCTTGGAGCTGCATTGTAACAGTATTTTAATAGCTATAGGGATCTCCAGTTACATCTTAGCTACATTGGCATATGATTCTGAAGTGGCCATGTCAAACATGCACAATCAAGTTAATTAGCAAACATTTTAATCTCCCCATCGCATCAATGAATGAAATAGAAAGATGAAATCTAGTCACAAAACAGCACATGCAAAAATTAAACAAAGGTACCGGTTAAAAGATAACATTTTATTTTCTCACCTGAGGATGAAGTCGTTCGTCTTTTCGTAGGCGTGGATGGTGGCCAGTCCAGAGACGGTGGCGGTGATGTGGGAGAACCAAGGAGAACGTGTGATGTTCTCGATTCTCTTCAAATCACGGATACCGCGACGGTAGTAACCGACGATGACCAGGAAGAGGATGAAGCAAGGAATGGCGATACCGAGGAGGATGGGGAAGACTGCGCAGACCACGATGATCGCAAATAGTAAGACCAGAACATTCTGGATGGAGATCTCCAGGTTGAGAGGCAGCAAGACATCAACTGCATGCACAAAGACGAAATAATATTCATATTTATTAAAGGGGTGTGAAGACTCACGCAAAAAGAAACGTCTATAGCCGGAAATTTGACCTAGTTTCGAATGAGGTGTAACAGAAGTGTTAAACACTAACATCGATCCCAGAAAATACACTCACAGCTTGCTACCGTTGGTAATTAGACACTAGTGTACAGTCAGTACATACAGCTACGGTCAATACCCACAGCACAGTATACAAACGATACAGCGATGGACATCTCAGGTCCAGCTAAAGATAACAATTAAGGTGTCACGTTTCATTACTGTCTGCATTTTGTAGCGACACGAACAAAACGTCACTTGCAAGCAACAGAAAGTTAAGTTTTTCAGATGACCGCACGCGGTTTGGGGCGAGTCTTCAATGCCTTTATGGTCAACTTTAGCTCATCTGCACATTCTCCTTTTGGTCTGCATGCAATCTTATGCATCATATGGGTCACATTTGATATCCTAAAATCAATTTTTTTTTGATCAAGCATGTGGCCACTAGTTTCTTGTTCACTCATGTTTCTACTCAAAGAACAGGTCTTGTCGTCTGTTTTCTATTATTCTATTATTTTCTGAAACCCACCTTCATCCAGATCCTTGGAGAATCTGTTGAGGACACGTCCAGTTGGTGTGGTGTCGAAGAAACTCATGGGACTGCGGAATACTTTGACAAAGACTGT
>JAIPMN010045822.1:0-14186 GCA_020650975.1 Apostichopus californicus | reverse complement strand
TAAATGTTATATATAAATCTGACGTGGATTTACCTCCTAAAATACGTCATAACGAAACTCTGGCATCATAAGTGTCCATAGCTTAGCTGGTTACCATGTCCACATATAAAGCGGAATGCTTGGGTTAAAGTATGCGTGTATGTGTGTGTGTTTGAGTGTGTGTATGTATGTATGTATGCCGAAGACACCGATTACCTCTGATCACGAAAGGTACCAGCGGGTTTTTTTTTACTTCTACTTTGTCAAGGTCGCATGCCGTCGGTTGGATTGCTGAAATCGAAGCGTTGTATGCACCGGTCCGTTCCAGGTATATCCCAACCTCTGTAGAATTGTTTGTACATTGAGTTACATTGTCCATATTCAGCGTTAAAAACTCTTTATGGCCATGATATTGTATAACTCTTAGATAGATACAGATACAGATAGATACAGATAGCTTATGCCAACTCAGATCGGGTATGTTCATAATCATTAAGATTTACATATATTGATATAGTTTGTTGTAATGCGATATTAGAGAATAACGCTTACCGTCCATCCACCATTATCCAGATCATTATCACAGTAAGCTTCAAATGGTTCTGGATACGCATCAGGTTGAATGAAGTAAACGCCAGATTCAGGCTGGCTAGCGAAGTATGTATTCGAAACTTCCTTACAATCTCTTGGGTACTCGGCTTGTTGAATAACAGTGTACGAAATATCTGCGAGAAACCCAATGCCAATTGTTTTATTCACAGTTTGTAATTAAAACAATTGTTTGCTTACAAATAACTATTTTCCTATTTTCCTGTTTCTCAGCATGGGAACGGTTGTCATGAACCAAGTTGTAATATCAATAATCTGCTTACATTAATCACGCTTACATAATATCAATGTAATATCAATAGTCTGCTTACATTAATCAGCTTACAATAATTACATTAATCAATATCGAGTTAACAAAGAAGATACCAATCCTTCGTCATCTTTGTAATGACATATTAACAACACAAGGGTTTTCTTCGGCCATTTTGACGTGTAGGATAAAGCGTTCCAGTACAGTGTCCTTATCCGGACACAAACGTTTTGCTAAAAGAATTAGACACGAAACCAACGTCGAAACTCGTGAACTCAAAAGAACGCTAGAGATGGAAATGCACCAGTTTATTTGAAACGCTAACTATATTTTAAACTGGATATCTTCATAATGCTATATATAAGAATAACTCGAATCCCTCAGATTTTGTCGTGTGATTTTGCCCCTTCTTATGTTGCTCGCCTATGAATATTACAGCACAGTTCGCATGCTCCAATTATATTAACACAGCTCAGTATGAACGTATTCAAACACTTGAACATATTCAACGCAGTTAACTTGACTTTTTTCCATACATCATTACGACTTTGATCACCCTCCATTTGCCCTTCTTACACGTGCTTCAATACGCTATGATGGTTACTACGCATTACGGATCAATCATTCGTGGTATTTTGTCCGTATGACTCACTGTACTTATGTGCACTATAAGCAAATAGGTTTAGAATTGTAATGATTGAACTTTTACCAAATCAATTTTCGTCCCTTAATATTTCTTAATGCCACCCCCCCCCCCCACCTACCAGTTTAGTCAGTAACACGGCCCCACCAAAAACAAAGTGAACAGAATCTCTTAATACTTGAAAGAACAGAGCAACGTCTGATTGGCTTGTAACTATACAATGAACATGACCACGTTGATTGATATTACAGTTTCTACGAAGTTTCCAACTAATCTATAAATAGCCTCGACCTCCTGGAGCGCTAACCATATAGTGCCGAGTAAAGAAAGAACAGGTGTTGGATAGGCCTTGAGCAAGAATGATATCCCGTTGCCGTTATACTTTCTTTAAGAAAGTTTTTGTATATACTGTTTTAATACTTTTAATACATTTTAATATAGAAAATATACTTTTACTCTGTACTGTTGTTACTCAAACCATATTAGCACAGGTAATTCGTTCAATGGGGGCATTGCACTTTTAGCATTGAAAGGCGTTTGCACACTTGCAAGTTACGAACCTTCCTCATAGATCACTGAAAACCATGATTGGGGAAAAACCATCGCATGTGTTGATTTTAAGAATTTTAGAATATAAGTATAATTGATATAATGTGCAGCCTTGTTGGCGTATAAATCATTTCGCAGGTTTAATTTACTTCACAGTCTTACCATTACGTGACTGAAGACCCGCATAGCATATCTACGCAGTAACATTAGGCCTATGTTATAGTATAGGCCGAGTTTGGTTTAGGTTGAATAAGTAATGAACGGGTAACCGGGGGACCGACCGAATGGCGGAGACGGGTACCCAGTTCCGACTTTTAGGACCACTTTCATCACTCAATTCCTACCCTCCCCTTCTCCTCTCCACCCACCAGTCCCCCAAACAACAACATGACATAGGGTTATCTTTATAATTACCCTCACAACGAACAAAAAAAATCACGCATACGTAATCAACCTTAAATGTCCAAAATTAAATATCAAACTATAAAATAGATGTAACCAATAGAAGTTCAATACTGTCTATACTACTGTAATGAGAAACAGGGAAGGA
The DNA here is from genome assembly GCA_020650975.1 of Apostichopus californicus. Taxonomy (NCBI): domain Eukaryota; kingdom Metazoa; phylum Echinodermata; class Holothuroidea; order Aspidochirotida; family Stichopodidae; genus Apostichopus; species Apostichopus californicus. The sequence continues at coordinate 11,606 of JAIPMN010045822.1, read as the reverse complement.
TGTTTTGGCCAATTTATCTCCTCTAAGCAACTTTATCATTAATTCACGCGATCCATACTGCAAATGGTGCAATAAGGTTTCCAAAATAGTGTCTCGGGGCAATTAGACACAGATGAACATCTAACATTGCCCATGGAAACTGATGTTGACTGTGCTCAAAATACGTCACCATTTGACAATCTCTCTAACACTTACGACCACGGGAACCGCATATATGCTGCCACCCATTAACGAAAATTTAAAATCGGATGAATTTGAAAGTACATCAAAGAATGGATCATTATTACCCTGTATGAATGACATAACTTCCAAAACAATTTTGAAATTTCCACAACGATGTCACTAAGGGGCAACTTAAAACCGATTCCCATATAAAATAATTACTGTGCCTCGATGTACTTGCCAGCTGGTTCGATTATATCTATTTAGATATTATGTTTTGCTATAAAAAGAAAGCAAAACATAATTCACACAAGGAAGTAATTGTCGGCTTACTCCGAACATCCGATCAACGCAACTCTAAAACGTAACGATTAATTCGGTACAAAGTAAACCTGTACAAGATACAAGAGAACATCGACTTAGTATTAGAAGAATTATCAGAGTAACTGTTAAATAGCTTAGATGTTTGTATTGTAATATTAAAAGAAACCACTGACAAACGTTACATCGTTCTCAATCAACAGTACCGTTACTGTAAGATATTTGGAACTACACGGAACCTCTAAACGCTAATGCATGGATCATACTATGTTACACTTATAACCAGTACAGTTCTTTCGACAAATAACTTTATTATACTCACGAATGTTGTATTTTTTTTCTTTAATATGTCAATATTTCTATTGGCTTTGATAAACCAATGTGGAAGGTAACAATAGCTAAACAAGAACAAAATGAAACACCATAAATGTCTTCTTCTTTCTTCCCCTACCTTCTGATTGACTCCTTACGCCAGCAACGGCCACCTGCATATTACAGAAATGAATAAAGATTGAATAACAAACGAATAAAGAGGAGAAGTAAGTACTCATCAGCAAAATGAAGTGGTTAATTCGGTAAGGAAAACCGGTGTTGACAATAGGAAACATTGGGACGAGATCACAGACTTAACACATTTATCGGTTCATTTACTTTACAACATTTTTTTCGCTTATGGTTTATCTTGGTTATGAAAAACCTCGCATAAAGAAGATCATATTAGTCAAACATAAAAGCCTTACTTTAGCCTATATTTATCTCTAAGAGATGTACTCCATATTTTTTTACGATGTTTTTCTTAAACATAGTAACACTTTGTATGGGAAATAATGCCTTAATAAAACAAAAATGAACATAGTAACACTTTGTATGGAAAATATTGCCTTAATAAAACAAAAATGAAATGTTAGAAGTGAAAATTATCTGTGTGTACTATACATTCGTAAGTTCATTACTTTATTCAGGGAGTCAACTTAATACTGTTCGGTTATATGTGCATGGAATCACTTAGAGGAAAATATTGTAAATTTGGGGATACAGCGCGGGGCAAGGCGCTTAGCCGACGGAGCAATACTAATCTTATTGAGATCTACATATATTTCTAATCTTATCAATGGTTCACTTTACTTCTAATGGTTTCCGGAAGATTTCTAAGTAGGCTATCCGCAGAGCACCTCACAGTCTCGGAATGCCACATGTCACATTTTAATTCCGAAGCGCGAGCTGCTCTCTAAAGTCACTTGTTGGCTTCCGGAATAATCGCCAACGTATGCAGCGTTCCAAGAGACAACCGAAAATGGATGTTGTACCTCTATTTTACCAGTTACAGTAAGTTGAACCATGTAGGTAGACTACTTCTCCTTTTCACGACTGAGAATACTGATACTTGAAAAAATCCAACCATAACCCATCTTAAGGAATTTATAAAGTCTGATATTGCTATCCACTAGTTGTCTGTCTTTGTATTATTTTGGATGTGGTGATCACGATATCAAACATTAAATGATATAGAATAAAGCTCAGTTTCAAAGTTTAATGTTATGATGGATCATGATATGAAACATTTGGAACATATGAGTTATAGAGAGCTTCATTTGGGAGTTATTTTGTGTATTTTGGGTTATCTGTGACAAAAGAAAACTCAAAAAGCCTCTGAAATATTCACTTTGTAAATTTCTATTTAGATGGACTTCAAATCGCATTTTTAGTGTTTCAAAAATTATAAATGGACTTTCAATTACTTGTTTTAGTAGAGCAGGGGTAGGCAACCTACAGCCCACGGGCCACATGCGGCCCTCCTGAAAAAAAACGAGGTAGCTGCTTAGAATTTAAGTTTTTGTGAATACAGATTAAGTACACACACATATTGCTTAAAAGTCCTTGGCATCAAAGGTTTGAAATCAACAGCAGGTCGTTGGTCAGATGCGGCCCAGTCAATTTTCACTCCTTATGTCTGGCCCATGCATTCAAAAAGGTTGCCACCCCTGCAGTAGAGCCTTATTAAAGATCACATACTTTTTTTTGGTATATAATCATTTGGCACACTGCCTTGAACTTCTAGTTTTTACATGGCGTCATACACAATCAAAGAGAAACAGGAACTTTTTCTTCGGGGAAGAAAAATTGATAGTTGTTCCCTGATACAACACATTGTCCAGTCATGCGAATATAAGAACACAAACGTTTCGCTATGGATTGACTGCCTGTGTTTGAACTTCGAAATTTTAACCGGTCAAACAACAAATAGAACATGAACTGACAAATGGCTGTTGGGTAAAGTTCGTGTCTATGCATTGTATTACATTCATTATAGAGAAACGATCAAGATGAAGACTTGACGATACTATTTATGATAAATGTAGATGATACGGCATAATCTGTCATGTCACAAAGAAGGAAAATATATGAAACAGTGGCATTATCGCAATCAATAATTACGGTGATTGTTAAGGGATACAATGTTCATTTAATTTTCTGAATTGGGTTTCAAACTTGGTTGGAATGTGTTTAGAGTGATTTTCATCAGCTTTTTCGGTGTTCTTGTGAATGTAGCACTGATAATTTATTCAGACCGAGTCAGTGACCACAGTGAAAATAAGTCTGCCGGACAGACTTTTTTTGTGCTATCCTTCTACCATGTGTCTTGTTTTGTCTTTGTAGTTTGGTGGGGAATAAATCAATTTAGGACATGAAAATGTACATAGTTTCTTGCTTGGTTACTAGTAAATTATTAACCGTCGGACAGAACGAAAAGTCTTCAAGCTGCTTAATTCAAAGAATGAAAAAAACACAAGAATTGCACGTCAAGTTCCTATTAAGTTGTTCTGTTGTACGAGCGTATTTAAAAATTGTAAGAAAAAAGGTTTTGCAAGAGCCTCGTTTTTTGTTCTCGAAAAACGTCTAAATCTTAAAGAAAAAAAATATTATAGTTAAACTATGTTATCTTTACCAAACACACAAAGTTGCCATATGCAAGCCCAAATATCATTCCAACAGCAGCGGTAGCGAGTTGAATGCAATAAGACTAACTACCATTTCTGATCCAAGTGAATTCCATAACATAAAACTTGTCAAAATGCTTTGACAAAGTTGTTTACCTCGAAGTTTCCACATTATTTTGAAACGGAAAAATAAACTTGTGACAGAGAAGACCATTACGAAGAGTAAGGAAATGATAACCACATAGAAACTGTATGCCAACCTATAAATGACGGTGATGCCAGAAATAGTACGGATGTTCGTAGGTTCCATTACAATGCATCGTATCAATAATAGGTACTGTGTAAGGTCTATAACGCAAGGATATAATAAAGACATGGCTAAAAGTATTTACGGTTAATGGCTGTATCGGATTCTAGCTTAACAAAAAATAGAGTTCATTGTATGAATTCAAATAGAAAATATATTATACAAGTTTCTCCCTATTGTGGTTATGGTTAAAATATTAATCAATTTTTCGCCTTTTTTTCTCGTATTGAACCATCGTCCAATCGTCCAACTTCAGTGAACGTATTGTTTTTCTTGGCATTGATCTCTTTCACTGACAAGTGATGTCGTACGAGGAGGAAGCTGGAACTCTTTTCCCTCTAAGGCTTAAATATTTATTTTTTATGTACTTGTACATTAGTTTCTTGTACGTTGTTTAAAGCCTCCCATTCACTTCAAAGCAAAAACGAAATAAGTGTTCATTTTGAACGTCTGTTCCATCTCATCCACACTCTTCAATGCCCATACTACTTTGATATTGAATGTCGTTACATATTACTGATAGAGATACAATATTATAAATTATGTCTCTCCCACAAAATACTGTGTATACCGTGTAATTAAAACTACATTTATCTACATATTAATACAGTTTTCACAATAAAATGGAGGAATTAATGTTATATCCTGTGACAAGCAATAATCAAACGTTTATTAAGATATATTTATCGCCATAAAAAATGGTATCGGTGATTAGGGTTTACAAATCCTCATCGATCATATAAATATTAAGATTGTATGTCAATTAATATCAATCTATGTGGTTGCGACGGTAATTGAGGTCAAGGTCAACGGGAATGCTGAAATCAACCAAAAAATTACTTTTAGCTTTAACTCTAATAGGATGCGTTGGATGATATGGTAACTGGTTTAAGTCTTTAAAAGAAATAGTTGGACATTGAATGTGGGCAAATTTGGGAAGATTTCATTTTCCAACATATCTGGTACGCGAGTACCAATATTTATGCATGAAACGAGTACGAGTAACGTTAATTGCATCAAATCACACTCCCAAAGAAAAGAAACACACTGTTAGTAATTCAACACTTTGAAAGGATGCAACGTTGCTATATTTGAAATGTCTTGACACACATTTTTTTATTTTTTTTAAACGTATTCTGAGTAAAGACGTATAAAGGGAAAGAAACGCACGTCCAGAAATAGAGCAATAATAGAGCTGTTCGTATCACATACTAGTGTGTTCTGAATTGCATATGAAATCAAAGGTATCACAATAATTGCTTTGAAAAAGACTTTTAATTGTTGAAATCAACATTCCACTATACACATGAAATATAATACGAACGAGTTACAAATAACACGTCGTACTATTAATTGTGCTTAGAGGATATAAAAACCGCTCAGTTAGTTGTAGCATATTTGGATGGTAGAAAAATAGTCAGTTACTGGTATTTAGTGATTTAACTGTTCCTACAATTACTGGAAGAACAGGATTTGTAGTTTGGTCTGGTCGCAATGAAATCACAAGTTTAAACACAGCTCACTGATAACATGACAACGACAGAGGAATTGAGGATCTCCAACGGAAAGTAAAGATTTTATTAGATGAAGAAGACATTACATGAAAAATACAAATAAAGTAGGCACAACGTATACACGACGTTAGGACACTTAGGAAAATATTAACACTCTGTACTGCCGCAATTTAATATATCTTTACTCGAAATAAAAACATGTCAAATATGAATTGAAGATATCTCTAATAGGAATTAAAAAAATCTAAAATAGGAATTAAAGATGTCTCTAATTTAAATTACAGATAATTTAAGTAGGGATTAAATATATCTTCATTGGGAATCAAATATGACTTTAATTATATCTCTAATAGCCTTGGCCTTGCCACTGGATAGAGTTTGTTTCTGTAAAAATAAAGAGCAGAATTGACAAAATAAGTAGGATGAGGTGTAAGAAATTCAGTATTGAAAGTTGTCATATAATTCAGAAAGAAAATGATATAATACATAATATTTATTGAAGTTTCGCTTGTTTATACACAATACAATACCAATGCTCCATAGCTATGTAACAAACAACCGTCAGTCAACTCAGTTATATGTTCGAGCATTCGAGTTTTTTTTTATCTCCCACTGATATTGAGTTGTAACTAATTGAGTTCATTTTTGACAAACCATTCCGTATATGCATATATATGCTATGATATTTTCCTCGACACATTGGTATTTGTCAAGCAATTGTGAGTTCCCTTATCCAATAGCCTAATATAATTTAATTGTAGAATATTCTGTAATTTGTACCAACAGAAACAAGACAAAATGAAGGCGGGGTTAGAAACGTTAATTATGTTTCAATTGAAAAGAAATAACTTGTTTTGTTCTATGCCAATATGACGGAGTGGAGTGTGGGATAACATTTTAGGAAAAACGAAAAGTGGTTATACTTCGGCAAACGTGATTTTCACCGGTTGTCATTGTCTTAAATTTAATCAATGACTTGAGGGGCCTATCTAGTACGATTGAAACAGTTTGAGATAATCATGTTTATAGGTGTTATAGATAACCAGGTGCAAAGACATTGAGATTGGAGTGAGTTAGAATACATTAGTTTGAACCTATCAAGAAAAGAAAAATTGCCATACTCTGTGAGTGTTTATTAAGCCTACAGTGTACATTAAACTAAACATAATTCATTTGATTCAAGTAATAGTAACTAGATGCTCTTCAATGCCGTTTAGAAAGTTTTAAAAAAACAATGTTGTTTGTCAAGAATTTCATCCAATTACGTACTAGTACATACGGTTTCCAGTTCCTTTATGCATTAAATACAACGAACTGCTGTTAAGCATCAGAGGATCGAATACCTGGTTCAGAGTACAGAAGATTCGATTCCGAGTATTTTCAATAACTTTTCGAGTACTTTGAGCTTATTTAATGGAACAACAATATACGAGAATGCTTATATAACTGCCCTACAATAGTCATTGCAAGCAGATGATATAACAGCTGGATAAGGCAACATTGTTTACGAACTTGCTATTGTTCATCAATTCAGATGCTCAATATTATAAATAGGTTTCTGATATTAGGAATGTCAAAGCGGTAGTAAAGCAACTTCCTGATATGTGCGGATGATTGCTAGACGGTAATATGATTCAATCATGCCACTGTTGTGTTGCATTATGTTAGCAACGTACCGTCACTTATGCACTCATTTTCGTAAACTTATTCACATGATAATACTACGATATATAACCTATCACAACCTGCAAAAAAAGAGACACGAAAAGTGTGTTTTGACAAGACAGGCTGTAATGTAATAGTTTTTATTTATTTTTTCAGAAATATTTCTCTTCCTTAAATAATTTGCTTAACCGCAACTTTATGCGAAAGAGTATGAAAAGTATTAAATCGAAAAGCTAAACAACATCCTTTGCTTTAAGGTTTGTTTTGTCCATAGTTAACTGTCTCTAATCTAGACCGGTCGTATCTTCATCTCTGTGTATTGTAGGCTGCAGCCATAATCGATACCAGCCCAAAATATATTATTTCCTTGCGCATTCTCGTTATATTCTCCGTAGACTCCGTTGAGGTGAGCATCAGCACAAAGAACACAGTCGTCGTTGCCATCACGAAACATATTGCAGTAACGACAATTGGACATACAGTAATCCGTTGAATTATCACGTCGACAGTGATGGTCACCTCTGAACCACCAGGCTCCACGATGTCCCTCAGCACAGTCGTAGCTACTCCAGTCATCGTTGTCTCGGTCGTGTGTACTGAACTGTCGACTGTTGCTATAATGCATAGCATTGTAACCTTTAAAGAAAACACAAAAATAACGAACACGATCATACTTAAAAATAAGTAATCGATTGAGTTGTATATTGTACCACATATATGGATGTGACGTAATTTTTGCTCATCAACAAAATCAATTCATAGTCTTTTAGTCTTTTATGACTTAGGAGGTATCGACACAACATGGTGACAGTCTTTAAAATGTATTCAGTGATGAATTAATGTACAGATAATGTATGTGGTCGACCGTTCGAAAATGACCTTTTAAGCATCAGAGTCCCTTCAATTAAAGTGGTTGTATTACAAATGATAAGCCTAAGGTCAGTTTCTAAGATGCAACATGTTTACAACATAGTAAAAATGTTCAAGTACAAATCATGTCGTATGCCATTCCGTGGGGAATGGGGGTTGGGGGTAGATATTGAGTTATAACAGTGTTGTGTGTTATTAGAACTAATTAAACAATAAATTTACATTCACATTTAGCCCTAGTGAGGAGTATCGCACTTCATTATCTATTCAGATGTAACGAAGCTTTCCAAATGTTCAAAGCCCGTCATAAATGCAATCTCGATGGCTCAAACAATTATTTTGCAGTACTATCATCTATATAGTAAAAAATCAAACAATCACAAGGATGTATTTTTATTTTGCTAATATTTTGGCCTATGCGCAGTTAGAAGCTTTTAAAAAATTCAAACCAAAAGAAAGATGTCCGGTTCTTTGTTATTGTTTTGTGCGAGATTCAACATTAATCGTTAGCAAGCTTTCATACCATTTGCTTAAAGGATGCTATATAATATTTTTCATAATGTGACAGGGGCTCCACCCCTCAGAGGAAACAGCACAAAAATCGCGATTTGCGCCACTTAAAGTGTTAGCGAGTGTGTGCGATTCGCTCCAAAAGTATGTCACCGTCATATCGGCATTTGCTTTTTGGACGGATCAACACAACGTCGCAACTTTCATTTGTTCTTGCATATTGAAGATTATAAGCTTGTACTAAAACAAAGAAACGTAAAGAATAACTTTTTTTATTGTATGATCTCATATTCCCAAATAAAACAAAAAACAAACAAGGAGTACAAACTTGTATTTCCACTATATGATCCAACTGATAGTCGATAGTTATCCGCCTCGTAAGTGATACTAAAGGAGGAATAGAGGGCGTAAAGCAATGTATTTGTTGAGTCGATGAGGTCTATCCGGAGACTGTATGTTTTTTGATTGGTAATTGCGTGTATGTAATCATTACCGAGCCAGTGATCACGACTAGGATGTTCAAATCCGTTCTTGTATTCGTCCCATGTACGATAGAAATCAACAGAGGCGCTTGATCGTCGCTGAAGAAACTGCACGCATAGAGAGAAATCAGAGAGACAGGAATTACAAATAATCTATATAACATCTGTAGCAAATACACATAATTCAATTTAGGTGCATCTTTCTCAACTATATGAACTGTTCGTAATAACTCACCGTCCATCCTCCTCCGTTACTTGTCAACTCACAGTAAGCCTGAATACCGTTCAACCAACCATCAGGGTAAATAGTGTAAACTCCGTCATTCCTGATACCATCGACGTAAAGATCATAGCAATCCATTGGCAACCTCTCACACGTAACTCCGTCACCTTCGTAGCCACCTATACATTGACATCTATTGACACCGTCTCTCGCATCACAAGTTGCGTCATCACTACAGCGGTGTAGGTCTTCTATAACAAGGTGGTTATTTCTACAAGTGAATCTCCCCGTACAGCTCGAATTGACGTAAGACTCGTCGTGCTAATTTGAAAACAGTACAAGACTTGTATTATTAGTAATCTGTAATGAGACATATGGAATGAGTTTCTGTTACTTTAAAACGTTATATGTAGTAATACAAAAGAACGTTTATGATACACATGTAGGTTTAACAGTCCAACAATTGTCGTTGATTGGAACGCGTACCGCTTAGTATAGACGCATTTTTTTTGTAAATATTAGTATCATCGCTATTGCCGAATTTTTAACAAAATTTAGTTACCATCAATTTCATTTTATTTGTTAATGCCGTGAAAATACAAACAATTTTACAATACTGACAGTTAGTAAATCCCCTTTGTCAGCAACAAAACAGTTGCATTGGCTCCGAGGAATGCAAGCCGCTCCTTGAATCAGGAGATCACCGACACAGACACATCTTTCTGGTTCTGTACGAGGAGATGAGGAGAGGCAAGTATCTGGATCCTCGCAAGATCTCTCACAAGCCTCGCTGGAGAATATTTCGTTACTTGGGCACCATTCTAGGAATGATTCTAGGACGAAAGCACAGAATTGCTTCGTTTTGTATATAGTACATACTGAACGAACGTGGTGATTTTCTCATTCTGTTTCTAGCTTGGTTAAGGAATATTTCGTCTGCTTAATTTTGATTGCCTGTTATAGAATTATCATATATCATGAGATATAACACCACGGATACTGTTACGGATAACAATTGTTTCGATAGTTAGTAAAATAAATACGTCCTGCTAAGATGTAATGTAAGGCTCACTTACCTCCTGTTTCACTGTATGCTCCGATACTAAATAAAGCATATTGCCCCCATTCGTCTGAAATACGAAATTTGTCGTAAGTTATAAAGAAAGCTAGTCCTGCCGCATTCTCAAACTCCAGTCGCATTTGATAATGTTTTTGGTTAGTTAAAAAAGCTATTTTGTCGTTTCCAATCCAAAACTCGCTTCCCAAAAACCCGAAACCGTTTTTGAAGGCTTCCCATGTTCTATTGAAGCTCACAGAACCCAGTTGTCGTCGCTGTAGGACCTGGAGTAGATATCATTTACGAACGCAAAATAAATTAGCGGGACCGAGAATAATATACATACATATATCGTGTAAAAGTAAGTTGGCCTGACGTTTCGATCCTAGCAGGATCTTCTTCAGAGGCTAAATGACAAGTACAGTAACAGAAGGGACAAAAACACGCACAGAAAACAGACAGGTTAATGAGCACGGTGAATACCAAACACTGCCATTCGTCTTTAGTTAGCCTCAACGATGATATCCTGAGGTTGAAGCTTGAATTACAGTCATGCTGCACCGATGACGAATGGACTCAGTACACTAACAAAATTAACTTGTGTTTGTCTCAGCAGAACATTGAACTCACAGAAAGAAGAAATAAGAAAATGACTGACCTTCAGAAAAGACGCAAACGTACCGCTTGCAACCGTTTTAGAAGGCCCCAGACTCCACCTGAGTCTGAACCACCATCCTCAACTGCAGTTGTTAACTTATCTTCTTCTACTCTTACCAGTGCAGACCTTAGGCTTCTCTCCAAAGGACTCAACTTCTGTCCTACTCCTCCGTCATTTGACCAAGCGGAACTGAGCCAAGATCTAACTTATTTCTCTCGCAGAATTCGCCTTCGTGAGTTTTTCCTAGATGATCCTCCAACTGAACGGGAACCCTTCTGCAAGAAAAGTTCTTGGATGCCTCCTAAGAACAGAGTCCCTGTCATAGAAGCCTACACACAGGTCGTCAGCTCTGAGACTAACCAGTCAAACTCTCCTCTCCGCAGAACACACGACAACCTTCCAAGAGATGAGCGTACAGCACTCTCTTCACTGATGTCTCGCAGTGACATTATCATTAAGCCAGCCGACAAAGGTTCTGCAGTTGTCATCCAGGATCGACAGGATTACATCAAGGAAGCCATGCGTCATCTCTCCAACAGTGATATTTACACTCTTCTTGATTCTGATCCCACAGTTATTTTCTCCCAGCAGATAAAACAGACTATCACTGATATGTACCAGCGGAACCAGATCTCTAAGAAGGCTGTTTCTTTCCTTTCTCCCACAGACTGTAAGGCAGCCAGGTTTTATCTCCTGCCCAAAATTCACAAGCCTGGTAACCCTGGTAGGCCTATCATCTCAGGCAATGGATCACCCACCGAGAAGATATCCTTGTTTGTGGACCACTTTATCAAACCTCTTGTTCCTCAGATTAACTCTTACATCCATGACACTCCAGATTTCCTCAGGAAACTTGAAGAAATCAAGAACCAAATCCCCAGTACAGCCATCATCGGTA